>JACEEZ010019173.1:17500-24247 GCA_016584305.1 Chionoecetes opilio
TGCATCCATCCTACTGTTCGTCCGTGCATCCATCCCCTTGTTCGTCCGTGCATCCATCCCCTTGTTTGTCCGTGCATCCATCCCCCTGTTCGTCCGTGCATCCATCCCCTGTTCGTCCGTGCATCCATCCCCTTGTTCGTCTGTGCATCCATCCCCCTGTTCGTCCGTGCATCCATCCCCTTGTTCGTCTGTGCATCCATCCCCTTGTTCGTCCGTGCATCCATCCCCCTGTTCGTCCGTGCATCCATCCCCCTGTTCGTCCGTGCATCCATCCCCCTGTTCGTCCGTGCATCCATCCTACTGTTCGTCCGTGCATCCATCCTACTGTTCGTCCGTGCATCCATCCCCCTGTTCGTCCGTGCATCCATCCCCCTGTTCGTCCGTGCATCCATCCCCCTGTTCGTCCGTGCATCCATCCTACTGTTCGTCCGTGCATCCATCCTACTGTTCGTCCGTGCATCCATCCTACTGTTCGTCCGTGCATCCATCCATTCGATCTCCCTTTCCTGTGTCCATCTGTGTGGCTGGTCCTTGTGTCATTCTTCCATTCATAGTCTTGTCTTTTCTTTCCTACTTTTCATTTTTGCTTCTAGTCAACTCCCATTACTTTCTCTTCTTGCAGTCTGTCCTTCTTTGAAATATATTTATGCGCATGTATATAGCTAAGGGACTCCTTCTCGGTAAATGGCCGTGATAGAAAATTTATGAATGTCTTCAAATATGTCTTTGCATACTTCTTCTTTTCTTCCTAAAGTGTTCTCCATTCTCTTACATTTTATTGGAAAACGAGTTCTCTCCTATACGCTGGCATACTTCCCTGCCACGGACTGTTAGCAATACGTACTCTGTCGGGGGTTTATTAGGTTCGCATTGTTAAATCCGATTATTTCAGTTTAAAAAAATTTGTTAAATCCCGGCGTGCCTGTGTCGAAGTTTGTAAATAATATTAGTTTAATGACAGTTCACGTCGTTTATTTTCTGCGACATAAAGCAATGCTTACTAACATTTCTTCCACTTTCCACAGAACATACGGCTCTTTCTCCCGTGAGTCATTGCAAAATCGGTGCCCTCGGTGTCTCCTGCATGTTTCTTGGTCAGGCTGAATGTCCTTTGCTGTTATGTGCTATTATATTTATCCAGCCTCATATTTCTTTTGCCATCGGTCGGTTTTGAAATCGTGCATTTTGTTGCAAAACATTCGCGAAAAAAAATATTGATGAAAATAATTAAAGATCTTTGCTCCAGGTAAACTCTGCTAGATACGACAAATATAAACGAGTGAGAGAGAGAGAGACGTGTGTACATTTAACGACACGATGAGTCAATGTTGTTCAGATTTCTAGTTAGACTGACCAGTCTAGACATATGTCTAGACTGGAATTATGCAAGCACAGTGTAGACACAGAGTTAATGCCAGTAAGCTCTTGCCCTCGGGAGCCACGTGTCACTCCACGCGACGCCCTCATAGTATAGGCGGCAGCATAGATGTGTATCAGGCGTGAAGTCCCAATGTGAGGTTAGCCACTACCAGAATAATAAGATGAAGATATGGGCGTACGCTATGCTGCGCGTGGCCTCGGTGCTCATATCCGTCGCATTATCCCTTGAGTCTGCTGTGGTGGGTGAAAACCCGTTACCCTGGGTAACATAACCTGTTCCCCTGGTACCCATTTATCGACCATCTCCGAAAGTATGGATAAACAGCTTCTGAGCTGGCCGCCGACGTGCCCTGACCCAGATTCGAACCAGGGCCCGCAGACTCGTATCTAAACCCGCTAGCCACTACACCACGGAGGCGAGAACCTCCTTAGCCTCTACCAGAATGCTGACACTGATCTTCCTCTCGAGTTACTTAAGTAGCATCATGAAGTACCTCAGTACATGGATCGATGTTCTTGATTCCTGCAGAGCAACAATCGCAAAGACACTTCCTTTTTTACTATGAGTTGAAACAGGATATGTGTGTTTCCGCCAACCGGTGGGGTGTTACTCACCAAACTTAAATAGCACTCAACATGAATGAATTACCACCAAAATTTAGGAAAATGCACGTTTCCATAATCATATCATATATTCTAAAGTTTTGTAAGAAAATTACGGCAAAAATGGAAGAATAAACGTTCAGCAACGAAAAAGTAAAGGATAGATAATTGCGACGCTTTGCCCTAATTAGTTCAACATTTATGTTCGGTGGAAAGCTGCAGGACAGGAAACGCGTAGCGGAGCCCTGTGGAGCATTTGGCCATGTAACCCACACCACCTATAGGGTGTAGTAGTACCTCAGAAGAAGGATTCCAAATGGCAGAGAGGCAAAAAACAGACAGCCTGGTGGACAGGTAGGCTGATGGAAGAAACACGGAAGGAGGGGGGACGAATGATAGTGTTGTTTCCTTGTTCCCTGGTATTGATGAAACATTTGAATAATTATCGCATCACAGATTCCATCAGGAGAACAACTACACATGTTACGAGGGTCCGTTCCCTTTAGGTCTTTCCCTACGGGACTTTTTCCCCTTCGCTAGCCACGCCGTCAGTAGGTACGGCAATCAGTCAAGAACATTCGCAGCGGCTGATGAAGGATGCCATTAATTCTGGCCATTAACTGTTTACTTGGCATCTGGTCTGCGAGTGTACACAAGAGTGTTGTTGGTCCTGCGCCGGTGGAGGCAAACACGCAGGCATGTGCAGAAGTGCGCGGTAATTAGGTGTGCCTCTGCTATACCAACCATCCCCGCGGATCGCATTGTATTTTTTTTCACCACGCTACATCCGCATTTATACTAATTTGTCTGTCTACATCGTAACGAGGTGGCGGCGAAACATTTTCAGAATTTTATCTCCCCTGAACCGTGAGGGAAGGTTTGGTGATTCACTATGGAAGAGAGAGGGGCGGGGGGAGAGGGATGCCCCAATTGAGAGGGAGGAAAGGAAGAACAATAAGAAGCGTGAGTGATGCGTTCGTTAGCAGGTATCACATTTCTTTAGGTATCGTCACGTATTTGTTTGGGAAATATATACTGTTATGCACCAGATGTATTGCTGGACGGAGTGTGGCAGGTAAAATGATGCATAGATATGATAAGCGACGTGAAGACCGAGCATAGCGAGCCGTGGTTGAACAGAGTTAAAGTATACGAGCGGATAGAGTGGCTGTGTGTCGTGTCGGAAGCAGCGCTCACAGGGGCCGATGTGAGGGTTTAGTGCAGGAGCGAGGGATAGCAAAAGAAATAACCACTGAGGGCACAATTGTATTTCATCATTTTTGCCTCCTCCCGTTAGTGTAGTTTGCATTGCTATGAGAGCTGACGGAACGCTCTGGCAGGTTTGTCAGGGCGTTCCTTTGAGTTTGTATGCTTAGTTGTAAATTATGTGCATATAAGTGGAGCGAAAAAATAATACATGAGGCTCCTCGCATAACAGTATGTTCCCTGCTGTAAGGTGATATATCTAATTTTCTCTTTTTTTTTTAGAGGATAGAATAAAACGCCTTGTTGCCATGGCTTTCACAGGAAATTTGTGTGATGCTTACTTTCTTGCCTGCGCGTGCACCCTGTCTATTGGAAGACACTGTACTGTACATGAGGACACATACCCGCAACGTGGATACTATTAACCATTTCAGTATTTAGCCCCCATGAGACTATTAACAACAGGTATACGGTGAAAAGTGAAGAAGAATTGCGATAAATAAGCAGAAAAAAGTTATGAGCTAATTTTCTTTTATTATCGAGAGGAAAGCGTCCTTAAAGATTTCAGACAGCATTTGCCACTATACGTCAATGGCTCCAAAAGCCAAATGAACATTTTGAAAGTTTAGGAAAGCACGCGAAGCCCAAAAGCTAAACCAGAGCTGCTCCCCGCGCGCTACCAGTTCTGAAAGTGAAAGATGCACTGGAGGCTTGTGAGGGACGAGAGAGAAGTTCGAGCAGGTGGCCAGAACCTGCCAGGCAGCGCGTGTGAATGTGAAGCAGTGCGATGGAGGGTGTGACTCGGCCTTCAGGCGACACTCTGATTCCGGTCATTCATGTTCTGCAGAGAAGGTGTGTAGAAATGCTGAGGTACCCGTCAATGAGAGAGAGAGAGAGAGAGAGAGAGAGAGAGAGAGAGAGAGAGAGAGAGAGAGAGAGAGAGAGAGAGAGAGAGAGAGAGGAGAGGGAAGAGAGAGAGAGAGAGAGAGAGGGGAGAGAGAGAGAGAGAGAGAGAGAAGAGAGAGAGAGAGAGAGAGGGGGAGAGAAGAGAGAGAGGAGAGAGGAGAGAGAGAGAGAGAGAGAGAGAGAGAAGAGGGGGAGAGAGAGGAGAGAGAGAGAGAGAGAGAGAAAAAAAAAAGTCAATCCATGAGCTAAATATATTCAAGAAGTAAAATCATGAGGGAGAAGCATGACCAGCAGTAGCCTTGAGTTAGAAATGTCATGAGGAGGAGTGGATGAAGAAGCGATAAATCAGATGTAGAGCACGATGGAAGCAAGGAGACCGGTGGAGATCCTGCGGCGGTGGATGGCCAGAAGGGATGCCAGAAAAATAAAGGCAGTAGGGGAGAGGGGAAAACATTATTCAAGAGAAATGGAATTACAGAGACTCGAGCAGCGCAGCTTTTGTCATACATGTCCCCCTTGGGAAAGACGTCCACTGCAATATTATTGTCAAATATCCTGCTCTGCAAACTGAGGCCGAGGGAACATTTCTGAGAGAATATATACTGGCACAACAGGGTAAAGTTTTCCATATTATAAATTTATACATCTTTGTCCTTTCCATTATAATGTATGTCTGTATTTCATTCTATTCTCTCTCTCTCTCTCTCTCCTCTCTCTCTCTCTCTCTCTCTCTCTCTCTCTTCTTCTTCTCTCTCTCTCTCTCTCTCTTCTCTCTCTCTCTCCTCTCTCTCTCCTCTTCCTCTCTCTCTCTCTCTCTCTCTCCTCTCCCCTTCTCCTCTCCTTCTCTCCCCTCTCTCTCTCTCTCATCAACAATTTAACAATAACAAACACGAACTGACAACAATGACCATTTATTTAACTCAGACACATGACGCAAACCAGACCCGAGGCAGAAGGACTGTGGAAATGAATTGTGACGATTAATTTACTTACTGCTTCTGACAGGTACCAAAAGGCGATTGAGGTAAACCTTACTAGTGGAAAGACAGGGAGTGATGGCAGAAGGGGGTCTTGGAGGAGGAGGAGGAATACAACGGAATACAAAGGAAACACAAACAGCAACAGACCGATAGGTCCTTACAAGACTGTTTGCTTTAACTATACTACACTAACTAGATAATAAGAGAGAAAGGATAGGAATAGAAGGCTCATCCTCACCCACCCATCCCTCCAGCCGAAGCTGGCCGGAAAAGAAGTGATACCATGCAATATAGAAAAACTGCATGAAATTGTGAGGAAAGTTGAAAGCTGTAATCTATGGCTAACTACTACTAGTTTGTGGGAGTAGGTTTAGTGCTTGATAGATAGGTCATGTTATGTGTGTTTTGTAATGGTGTGAACACAGTGTGGAGGTTCAAGGGTGGTGCGGCAGCCTTGCCTGGCGCTTTCTTGGGAGGCAGCAGTCAATCAGGCCCCAGCTCCGTTCAATCCACTGCGGATTGTGTACTTTCCATGTAGGACGCCGTACACTTCAATGCCTCCTGCAGCAGTGACCCCTGGTACCTTAAATCCCGATGGTGGTCACTAACTGTCAGGGACCTAACTGAACCACCCCCGTCACGGTCGAGAGTAGTATTTGGTAACCGTTAACTCGGGGCTATCTGTGTGTGTTATGAGGTCTAATGTAGTGTTGGTGTAGGCTCAGTGTGGAAGTTCAGGGGTGGTGCGGCAGCCTTGCCTGGCGCTTTCTTGGGAGGCAGCAGTCAATCAGGCCCCAGCTCCGTTTCAATCCACTGCGGAGGAGGAGGAGGAGGGAGGAGGAGGGAGGAGAGAGGAGAGAAGAGAGAGGAGAGAGGGAGAGAATCAATGACAAGAGAGAAGGAAAGGGAGGGAGATGCAAGAAGGAGTTGGAAGAAGTGGTGGAGAGGGAGGGAGGAAGGAGGAGAGACAATGAATGAGAGTGAAGTGAGAGAGGAGAGGAGGGAAGGGAACAGCCTGGGGAGAGAAAGAGGTGAAGGAGAGGTATCGACAAAAGACAGAGACAGAGACAGAGACAAGAGACAGAGAGATTCTTCTTTTCTCTATATACATATTTAATTCATTCGCTCTCTATCCATCTGTTCCATCAATCTCATAATATTATGATAGAAATACCAGAAGACATAAGGAAAGACGTTGCTGAAAAGATTAAGAGCGGAAAAGAAAGTAGGACCAGGACGACGATAAGGAAAAAGAAACATGAAAACAAGTAAAACAGAGAAGTAGGAAAAATACTTCACTAGATGATAAAAAATTAACCCAAACGTACAAAGATCAAGTGTTTTTTAGGCAAGAAGCTCTCTGGAATCGGAGTATTGCGAGTAATTGGAAGAGAAGTGGTGTAGATATTTGATCTTCCTCGTGTCTAATGTAATTCTATCTTGAGTTTTGTTGTACAGTTTCTATCTCGTTTGATAAATAAAGGTAATCGAAGTAACAAAAACGGCATGAAATAAACAGGAGACGATTGATTGGTAAACAGGCAGCAGAATAGACTATGGAGAGAGAGGGGGAGGGGAGAGAGAAGAGAGAGGAAGAAGAGAGAGAGGGAGGGGGAGGAGAGAGAGAGGAGGAGGGAAAAAGGGGAGAAGGGGGGGAGAAAAGGGGAAAGGG
>JACEEZ010019174.1:0-49591 GCA_016584305.1 Chionoecetes opilio
TACGTTCTTCGCTCAAGTGAGATCTGCGTTCATGACCAGCAGTCTGGGGAACATGAAGTTATGAATCTTGATCTCACTTTGAGTCAGTCTATTCAGGTTGATGAGCACGACTTCACCCTCACCACTACACAGATAATCCAAGATGAAATCTACCCTGTGCCCATCTTTCCACTAGCAGGACTACTACTATGTTTACTACTACTAACAAGACTACTACTAGGGTTAATACTACTACCAGGACTACTATTAGGATTACTACTACTACCTGGACTACTATTACTGCTTTTTGGTCTAGGCACAGCCTGTGCCTTATGTTCGTGTTTTGTTTTGTTGTATCATTAATGTTGGGAGTTTTGCTTGTTAGTTTAGGTTTGCATAGTGCTTCGTTTCATTTGTGAGTATATTATGATTGGCCTACTCACATTTCTGCCCTTATGTCTATTGTGGATTGTAGAGCTTGAATTTCCCCTCCGTTTCCCCGGGCTGGTCGTCACATAAGGTGCGCCGTGGCTAAAAATCTCACAAGCTCCAGGGTTACGGTGGCCGTCTGGTTCAGATGAGAATCAGGGTACGCGCCTCGAATAACACATAACTAGCGCGTTCCCTTTTCCACTCCACTGAACGTCTGAGACGAACGGACTTATACTTAGTCTTCAAGGGACACCTTAGCCTGTTGCTCCACCATGAGTGTGTAATCATAGTGGTACAACCCAGCGTCCGGAGTTTCGCCCAAGGTGGATACCGGTAGTCCGCGGAACAGGGTGGTTGGTAGTGCAACGCCCCCACCCAACGTGTGCTCCAGACTTCACGGAACCTGTTCCGGAGTCGCACCTCGCAGCATGTGGCCATGGGCATTGCCCAGGGTGCCCTCCCCAGACAAAGACACCGTATAGGTCCATCATGATCCGCTCGGCAGATTGGCCCTAAAAGGTGCCTGGCCACAGTGGCCAAGCACTTCTACTCTGCAAAAGACCAGACCCAACTCTGGTTTATTCTCTACAGGCGGACTGCTATCCCACTCTCGGTTAAGGCAAGGTAAAGCGAATAAGTCTCTTTACCTTGGTTCTGAAACCTCACCGGGATTACCCAGAGGGACACACGTAACAAGAACAGTCTTATGTGCAAATAGTTAAAGTCTATGCGAAGACTCTACACTCGGCCTTTACCGGGTTTCATAAGTAGGACCACTCGTGGACCCCCCATGAAAGCCCGGAGGTCCCAGAAGAACAGCAGTGATACGACTGGGCAGCCTAAGTGCATGGGGATTGTTGCCAACCTTTCAACGTGTACCCCGGTCAAAAGAAGCATGCTTCCTCTGAGTCGTTCCGTACCAGTCGACTCAGAGATCACCCCGGTTACGCCGCCCATCCCACCAAGGGGACTAGGAAAAGGGTGGCCATAGTCCCACTATAGGAATAGCAGCGGTCAGGTTAGTAGCAAGAGTGAGATGAGGGCCCACTCTGCACACTGACACCGGATTAATGAGGCTGACGTCCCCCCCGCGTTGCAAATGCCATTACGGCGCGTGAGGTAGCCATTACTCTTGCGTGTTGTACTCGGATCTAGCTACAAAGCTAGACCCTGCTGTGTAACACGCGGGATGGAATCTCAGCCGCTGTCGTAATGACTAGCGTTGCCCAGCGTTACCCCGTGGAGGTGACCATCCCTGTGGCGTATGCCAATGCAACGTTATAAGATAACTGGGTGTTCCAACCCAGCCACTGCGTTGCAAATGGACTCCGAAGAGCTGGCGCTTCCTTACTAGCAGCCCCATAGCCACTAGAGCAACTAAGCCCCCCAGGGAGACAGACAAGGCCCCCTAGAAGAGAGTCATAGTTACTCCCGCCAAACTTTTATCAGGCCTCAGAGCTCACCGGCCCCCTCTCTGACGTGTTAAGGAAGCTGATACGGGAACTCCTACAGTTGATGGATGATGTGCACCTGCTCTTCGACCAGTTGAAGCAATCTTTGGCCTCGGCCAAAATTTGGATTGGGATTTGGCCATCCATTGAATCCAATTCATGGATTGGGAGCTGTATTCTTCCAGTACGATGATGACCGTGCATATCCCATCTCTTACGCCAGCCGGAAACAACTACATCGGGAGCGACGTTACTCTACAATCCGAAGGGGATGCCTAGCCATCGTCTTGAACGTCAATAGGTTTGACTCTACTTGAGAGGTAAGGAATTTTTCCTTGAAGATGACCACAAGTCTCTGATATTGAAGCTGACCTGCTCAGCCGACCATAGTTCTTATCTGTTTAATTCCTGCACTACAGCCTTTTACAAATATTTTTTATGTTTCTCCGGGTCATCTGCAGGTCTCCTTAGTCATCGGCTGTGCAGCAAATGCTTTAGTGGGGGCATGTGTGAAGAACTACACCTGAACTATACCTCCCTCGTCACGGTAACGGTGATTACCACTTTCACCTGCACCAAGCGGCGTGCTTCGGGACTTCAAGTACTGTTACCGGACTCTCCACGTCAACACTTCTAGCCCCGTGTCGCGGGGTAAGGGGGGACTCTACCCCTTGTGATGACGGTGCCACGCCACCCACTGTTAGGCAGACAGGGATAGCTCTCCACGCTGACAACACCTATCCACTACAATACTGCTGTTCTCAACCCCTTAAGGCCCTTGCTTGAGAATTGGGCTCTCCACCTGACGGCCCTTCACTGTCCCGCTCACCATTCAACGCTCCCCGCTGTCTGAAGGGGTATTCTACAGTGCTGAAGATTTTTGCTGCAATTCACCTTCTCTACAGGCAGCGTTCCATGGAGTTCTTAGGGTGACATTACCCCTGCTCATCATTGCAGTTGTTGTTTGGTGCCTGATAATTGGCGGCTAGCCAGTTCTTGATTTTGTATGTGTGTGTAAATATATTTGGGGTAATCATACTCCTTGAATTTTCTTCCCCCACATTTCTTAGGTTTGGTAATATTAATTGATAACCACCTCGGCCCTGACACCGGGGCAGGGTGTACTGCCCGGTATCACCGGTATAAAGGGTACCGACTGAAAGCGTCTGCATTAACATTTGTGCTGCCTGGCTTAAATGCGACATTGCAATCGTAGGCAACAAGTGTCAACGCCCAACTCTGTATATGTGCTGACGCCATCTGCGGGTGGGTCGGTCGTCACTGAACAGCCGCTTCAATAGTTGATGATCGAGAGTGTATCTCTGAAATTGGCGACCATATAGATAATTATAATTATGAAATTTCCCAACACCAAAAACAATAGCCAGCCAGCCATTCCTTTTCAAGGTGTGAATATTTTTTCCGTGGCTGCATTCATGGTTCTTGATGCAAAAGCTTTTGGATATTCTTTTCCGTGCTCATACCTATAAGACAGCACCACCCCAACACCATACGATGAGGCATCACAGGAAAGCACCAGCGGCTTTGTTCTGTTGTAATGTACGATCACTAGAGGAGTCAGGAGTAGCTGCTTAGCTACGTTTAGGGCTTGTTACTGTTGTTGACCCCACTTCCAGACATAGCTTTTCTACGTACATAAGGCGGTAAAGAGGAGAAACTGCAATGGAAAGCTTAGACATAAATTTCCCGTAGTAATTATCAAGGCCTAAAGATGCCTTCAATTCAGTTACGTTATTTGGCGTCAGCACCTCCAATATTACTTGCACCTTATCTCTTGATGGATGAAGTCCTTGAGCATTAACCAGGTGTCCTTAAATATGTAAATGTTGTAGCTTGAAACACACTTATTTTTCTTAAAATTCAGTCTCAGCCCATTAACACGCATCATTTTCAATACCGCCTCGAGGTTCCTCCTGTGTTCCTCTTCAGTGGTTCCCGTGACCTATATAGCATCCAGATACACCAACACCCGCGAAATACCTTATAGGAACGTCTCCATCGTCTTCTGGAAAATCACTGGGGCCGAGGATAAGGCCACATAAGGTAAGCGATTATATTTAAACAAACCTTGATGGGTGTTGATGGTCACGTACTTCTTAGCATCCTCTTCGAGCTGCAACTGGGGTGAAACAACATGCATGAAACATGTATAATTTAATAAACGTTTTTCCCCCTGAGAAAGTAGAAAATAAATGTTCTATCCTGGAAATACGGTATAGATTGACCTTGGTAACTTGATTTATTGTCCGTTTGTAGTCACCACAAATTCGGATGGACTTATCGCTGTTCACACTGGGTACAATCGGCATAGCCCATTCAGAGATCTGCACTGGTTCAATTAATCCATTAATTACCAGTCTGGCTAGTTCCGCCTCTATTTTCTCTCGCAGAGCGTAGGGAACAGGACGAGCCTTGTATATCCTTGGTGCTTCCTTTTCGTCGAGGTAGAATCTCACCTTGTTTCCTTGCAGTAGGCCCAGCCCTTCCTCGAAGACCTCACTGTACTTCTCCAGAATATCCACTAAACCATGTGACGAAATACTACTAATTTCACAACAGTACAACCTAATCGTTTTCAACCAATCCTGACCTAAAAGGTTAGGACCACTTCCTTCCACTACTACCAGTGGTAGTTTAACTTGCTGATGACCATATTGAACTATTACCTCTAATTTTCAATGAACTTTGATCATTTTTCGCGTGTAGGTACGTAACACCATGTCATTGTTGTTTAAAACAAGTTTATCCTTATCCTTCATCAACCTGTCAAATGTTTTCCTATTCACAATTGACACTGCGGCTCTAGTATCAACCTGCCTGTGCACTTGCATATAATTATGTTGCATAGTCACCTCTATAGATCCTTCACGTGGCAGCGAAACGTGATACAATGTATAATCACCCCCGTCCACCAGACTCTTGCCCCTATCATCTTCAACAGGGTGTATGTCACCACTTCGAATTTGACGGGCGACGGTTCCTTGATATGCTCCAAATTATCAGAAAGGATCTTGACAAAGTAAAGGTTCTTGGTGGTGTGGCTCGAGTGTTCTTCTTTCTTCGCCACTGCTCTGTTATAGAAACACCAAGACTGGGCCACCACAGCAGTGTTGGTGAGTGTTGGATTTGTCATTAGAAGTCAGATGGAAGGATCAGGCCCAGATATGTTTTTTTTCACAGTCTCGACATACTTTTCCATGCTGTCTGATGACCTTGCCAGAGTACTGCAAAAGATATTTGATTGTTTCGTCAGTCAGCATGTGGCCCTTCCGAGTATATTTTACATTATTTTTTCCTGACTTTGTTGTGATGAACTCACTGGACTCCTTCGTCTTCCTCTGCCTCGTCCCCAACCACTTGCACACATGGTTCATACATTCTACCTTGACGAAGGTTTCATCGTAAAGGCCACGACCATCATTCAGCTGGAATATAGCGTTGTAAGCACTTAACCCCGTTACCAACGAAGGTTGTATCATTTTCAAGTGGTTGTCTGTTGAGCGGTACTACAGACGCACAGCCCCCTTTTTCCCCATGGTCCCCGACTTGCCACATAAATTCCGGTGACATATGTGTTTATTGGGATTCCGTGCTTCTCCGGAGCATGAAGGGCACCAGTTGCAGAGGACGTCCCTGTTTACAACAGTGCCAGTGTAGATATCGATGACAAGCAGAGGCCTAAGTGTGACAATGTGACATATGTCTCGTCTCCATGCTATCAATTTACATCTACCCGATGTTTCCTTATTAGNGTATCCTTGCCCCAAGATGTGTCGTAAGCCTTCTCAAGGTCGAAAAATATGGTCACATGGTGTTGTCGAGAGGCAAATGCCCCGCATATGGATGACTAAGGAAACAAGCGCTTCCGTAGTGGAGTGATGCTTACGGAATCCACACTGGGAACGGGAGAAAAAGTTTTCCCGTTCCAAAAACCATATAAGTCGACCATTTACCATTTTTTCGAACAGCTTACATACACATGAAGTTAGGGATATGGGGCGGAAATTCGTCGGTAGTGAGTGGTCCTTCCCAGGCTTAGGGATCGGGATCACCACCGCCACAACCCAGCTACTTGGGAAGGTTCCTTCAATCCATATTCTATTACAATCCATATGGTCAACAAGAAATCTAGAGCCTGATCTCTTAGATGACAGAGCATCGCATATGGTATATCATCTTGGCCCGGGAAAGTATTTGCACAAACCTTCATGGCTTGACAAAGCTCACGAGGTATATAAAGAACATTCTAAGATTCCCCGCCGCTAGACGAAAAATCTATGCCTCTCTGTTCCTATCACAGTCTCTCCCTAGCACTTGGAGACGCAAGGTCTGTCTGCGCCACTGATACAAAATGGGAAGCAAATTCCTCTGCGACAGTCAAGGGATCTGCCATAGGGTCTCCATTAATCGATAGAACTGGAGGGGAGGATGGGATAAACATCCCCTTCATTTTTCTTACTCTTTGCCAAACCTTGGACACCGGTGTAGATGCACAGATCGAACTTATATAAGCCCTCCAAGAGGAGTGACGAGCCTCCTTCATTACCCGACGGTATCGAGCTCTTGACCTGTGGAAGGTTATTTTTAGTTCCTGTGAAGTTGGCCGCGATATGTATTGCGTCTCAGCACGGCGGGATTGACTCCTCGCTGCCGTACAGTTCCGATTCCACCACGGAACAGGCCGGCGGGAGAAAGAGCCAGAAGTGCGGGGGATGCTCAGCGAGACTGCAAAATGGATTCGCGACACAAAGTAATCAACGGCCTCATCTATTGTCTGAAAGTTATCTATATGTTGTTCAAAAACACAAGCCATTTGAAAGCCCTCCCAATCTGCACGAGAGAGGCACCATTTTGGTAGACATCGGGAAGGGGGCGATGACACTGCTCTTAGTAGTATGGGATAATGGTCACTCCCTCGAAGAGAATCGTCCCTCGAAAGAGTCTCGCTAACCGAGACAATCTGAGCACACCGCCCGCTACTCACCGCCGCTCCACACGTCTGCACACATATATCGTCGCCGTATAGCTTGAAAATAAGTGCTAAGCTCTCTGGAAAAGCACAGTTTTCTTACTGCACCCATACAGGATGCAAGTATATGCCATATCGCAAAAAAAAATAATATCAGAAACAACCCAAAATTCTTCAAGTACTATATTTTTTTCCGAGTCTCCGTGTTTTTGTATCAGGCAGGGCTGGGAGGCTTACTCATGTGACGTCACCAGCATTTTTCCCGCCACGGCTGGAATGGGGCTGTTGTTTTCCCGCGCTTTATACAAGTCATGTTTTTAGGGAAATAAGCCGTGTAAATGAATTATTTTTTGTGAATTAGGTATTTTGAATGAATTCAACATAATTATGCAAAGAAAAAATGGGTCTGGACGATTACTTTAAAGATTTAGTGCAGATTTTCTCTCTCTCGCTCTCACTTACTTCTCTGCACTTTTTCTGTATTTCTCTTTATATCTAATGTCTGCATTTATTGCCTTTTTACATCATAATATTTCAAACTTCCTCTTTTTTTAACTTCCATTATCGCACCTATTACTCTCACTCACATGCCAGCGGCTTATTTCCAGGTCCTTCCTCGCTTCCATCCCCACCTTCTCTCCGCTCCTCTTCTTCGACATTATTTAGCCATAATCCTTGTCATAAAAGCCTCTCAGGAAATGAGGGACACGATTCTTCTGCAGAAGGAACTATCTCGGGGGCGCCAATGAACGGGCAAATGTGTTCCTTGTTTTCCTTCCCGCATCGTTACTAATTCACATATTTTTGCCATTATTGTCATCTTTTATGAAGGTTTTCGTACAAGTTTCAATACTTCACAGGCAAAATGAATGTAACTAAATTTCCTCCTTTTTCATGTTTTTTTTTATTGTTCATATTTCATTTTTTTCCAGTTTCCACATTTTTTTTATTCCACAACACTACCGTTTCATGCAAAATCCGGTGAAAGAAAATTTTACTGAAATTCTGATGGCTAGGTCCAAGGAATTTTGTTTGAAAATCAGTTTAATTAATAAATGTATCTTGTTGAGAAAATTATCTTACCAGAGAGAGGTCGCACGCGTACGTCTAATCTCTGAGAGACTGATTCAGAGAGACTGAGCGCAGTGAGCGGCGAGCGCCTTTGTTCGGGCTTCGGGGAAAAAACCGTTAGCCGTGGAATGTATCAGTACGAGGTTGCGGAAAATGGGGAGAAGCAATGGCCCGTACCGAGAGTTGAAGGCGGTAGAGGGACGAACAGCAAGGTAACGACGAGTGGCATACTTTCAATTTGTTATCGAGAGTCGACAGTGGAGGTTGGTTGAGATATCACGCCTGCAACAATATAGTGGCAACAGTGCTGCTTCAAACTGCGTAGCCAGCCGTACGACTAAAATAGTGTATAATGCGAATTTACCCTTATACTTATCAAAAACATCAACAGAAACGTTGCGATCGGCTATGAAGTTGATGAAATATATATTTAATGAAGTTAATTAGCAGTAGAGGCGTGTATACGTAAGTTTATCTACCGCTCATGTGAACATATGCGGTAAGAGAACCGTCCTGGCGGGTTCTGGCAGCGACCTTCATGATGGCGACGGCTCTAGCCGCTATCCACCCCTCTATCTTGAACCTCCTTCATTATTGTCATTAAAATCACTTATTGCTGCATATGTAATACCTAATAATCTTATACTTATACTTAAATACATATTGGCAAGAAAATTTTTAACATATCTCTTAATCCCTCCAGATTAGGAATGTAATAAAAATTCATCGAAGGTTGCGTGAAGACACAGGGGCCCGTACCGAGAGTCGAGGCGGTAGAGCGACGAATGACGACGTACCGACGAAGGTAAGGTCGCGGTAGAACCTTCAAATCGTTACCGAGAGTGAACAGAAAGGGAGGGTTGGTTGAGGTTTCACACGGCGGTGTATTGGCAACAATGTTGCTTCAAACTGCGGAGCCAGCAGTACGACTAAAATAGTGTATAATGCGAATTTGCCCTTATACTCATCACAAACATCAACAGAAACGTTGCGATCGGCTATGAAGTTGATGATATATATATTTAATGAAGTTAATTAACAGTAGTGGCGTGTATACGTAAGTTTCTCTTATCGCTCATGTGAACATATGCGGTACGAGAAATGTGCTGGCGGGTTCTGGCAGCGACCTTGATGGCGGCGGCGGCTAAAGCAATAGCCGCCCCGTTACCCTGAACCTCCTTCATTATTGTCATTAAAATCACTTATTGCCGCATATGTAATACCTAATAATCTTATACTTATACTTAAATACATATTGGCAAGAAATTTTTTAACATATCTCTTAATCCCTCCAGATTAGGAATGTAATAAAAATTCATCGAAGGTTGAGGTGAAGACACGGGTGTACCCATGTCTTCAACCTTGACCGCCACCGCGTCCCTGCTCTTCGTTCCAAAATTACAGGGTTTTTTATCCGTCTTATGGTAAGCGAAGGTCTGCCGTTCGTCGTTCTACCGCCTACCGTCATGACTCTCGGTACGGGCCAGGGATACCCGTGTCTCCAACCGTGACCGCCAACCTCGTCCCTGCTCTTCGTTCCAAAATTACAGGGTATTTTATCCCTCTTATGGTAAGCGAAGGTCTGCCGCTCGTCGTTCTACCGCCTACCGTCATGACTCTTGGTACGGGCCAATGTTTCCCTAATATATCAAGAACCGGATTTTTTTCGAGAAACTTTTATAGATTGATAAAAAATCAGATTTCAACAGGCTTCCCTGTGGTATAAGCAGATTAAAAATCCATTGATAAATGACCGCATTAAGTTTGTTTTTAGGGCATATTACCCGAAAGAAATATTCCAGAAATCAAGGGAACGATTTCATACATGCGTAAAACTCTTGTGAATAAAACATGTACATGTTTCAAAGTAGAATACGATTCCTGCAGACATGCTCTCCATCAAGGCAAAAAGAAATGTTTGACGGATAAAAGATAGATGTATGGTGCATCAATAAGCTGCAAATGCCACAAAGCTGCGTAAAATAGAAAAACTTATATCTCAAAATCTGTACCAGCAAAAAAGAAACGGATAGATGCTTAGGGTATATCTCGTTGAGCTTAACAAAACGTATTCATGCTATATTTGGTCTACGGTTAATAGTGTTATAGTAAAAAATAGGGAAACGCAATAAAGGTAGTGAGTGTTTTGACCATTATAAGCAGCCAAAAATTTGGTCGAGTTTTATTATCATACATAATGAAAAAATGATCTCAATACCAATCGTACATCTTGCGAAAAACAATAATAAATGTTCTATATAATTTTTTCATAGAAGCATAGTTTGTTTTGAAAAGGGCGTAAACTATATATTTACGGGGGTAAATAGCCTTACAAAGGCTAAAAAATTGCTTTTAGAACCGAATATCGCAAAACGAAGACCAGATTCGTGATCATCATCATCTAAAACCACTGCACAACGTTTCATGCAAATCCGGTGAATTTTTTTTTGCCAAAATGCCCAGGAATTTTTTGTGAAAATCACATTTTCATTAATATCTCAAGAACCATAAGTTAGTAGAAAACGGTATATAACATAAAAGATGCAGCTCTTGACAGCCGTCCCTGTCAGGGCCCTGAATGGAAACCAGGGGCCATACTTAGAGATTTTAGGATTCGTCCTAATTCGTCCTTAGGACGAAGGGCTCCCTTCGTCCTAAGATTCGAGGAAAGTCTAAGACATGTCTTAAGCTAGGGTGAGGAATTTAGGGTTCGTCCTAAGACGTCGGCTAAGGACGAAGCGCTAAGCGCTACATTTAGCAAGTGTTCGATTTGGATAACATGAAATATCACTACTAAGAGTATCAATAAAGTGTAAAAATATCGAGAAAACATAAGATTAATATTTCTATGATAATTGCTTAAGATTACAATGAATGAAATCATAAATAAGGATTTTACCTGTTATGAAACGATCCGTTTAAAAGACAAACACAATACAGTCAGAGTCTCAGACATGGCGCTCACCCCACGGGATCCTCGCAGCCCTAAACAACACCAAGACATGGCGCTTGAAGTATCCCGGAAGAGGAAGGAAAATTGGTCGCAAGACGAGACTCCTCCTTGCCCAGCTTTACCAGGCAAGGAAATATGTCCTGCGAGGGTCATTTTCCTTGCCGGGTTGCTCTACAAAGACCAGGGCAGATGCCTGACAGGACATCGCCAAAAACCTGACCGCCTCCTTCCCTCGAGTCCGATCTGTGAAGGACTGCCAAAACAGGTGGCGGGTGTTTATGTCTGCCGCCAAGGTCAACATCGCAAATTACAAACGAGCTCTAACTGCAACAGGTAAGAATATGTTGCAAAAAATGGTAAATTGTTACACTAGGACCAAAATTATCTACACAATTAGGAGTATGGTTTCTGTTTACATTAATGGATTCTGAGAAACTTTCTCTGAGTTTCCGTAGCAAATCACTACTTTCGGAGATATAAGATGTTTTTAGTAGGAAGGAGAGTGTATAATAACATGCCGTACAATGGGGCAATCGAGAAATAAAGGGGTAATTGAGAACAGACTATACTGGGGTGTTATTACTAAGGCTAGGATATATTTTTAATGTTCAGTGTGAGCACCAATGATGTGTCCACTTGCATTAAGCATATCAACTTGATTGTGTGAAATTTAACTAATTATGTATTAATATTTAAAAATTGCTTTTTCAGATACTTTTTACAGACTAACTACTAAGGTCTATAACGCAGCGTCGATTTAAATGACAAACCTGCTATTCTGATACTGGATCCTAGAATCTTTCTGCAACACTGAGAAATATCCACTTAGCAAGCAAGTTGATTAGTGTTCAAAAGATTGAACAATTACTAGAGTGGGGCAATTGACAACACAAGGTGGGGTAATTGAGAACAAAAGGCGGAGGCAATTGAGAACATGAAATGGTAATTGAGAATATCCATTCTATGCACTATGTAGGTATATAAAGCATCTTTTTTCTTTTTACAGAATGGTCCGGAACTACAAGAAGAAGTACGGTTAAGTGTAATTACAGTGAAGAGGATGTTGCCAAGGCTTTGATCGACAGTGAGCACGGAGACACATTACGTGTGGTAGCAGAGAAGCACAACATCCCTACCACGAGCCTTTATCAGCGGCATGTAGGAAGATCAAAATCACCACGCAAGATCGGCCGCAAGACAGCACTTCTCCGTACTAAAGAGATAGCCATAGCCCAGAATCTGGCGTCACTGGGAGATTTTGGAATGGCATTTGATGTC
Source organism: Chionoecetes opilio (assembly GCA_016584305.1). Lineage (NCBI taxonomy): Eukaryota > Metazoa > Arthropoda > Malacostraca > Decapoda > Majidae > Chionoecetes > Chionoecetes opilio. The sequence continues at coordinate 12,155 of JACEEZ010019174.1, forward strand.
ACAGAGTTAAGGACGTTCGTGAAGCACCTACTAGACAGTCAGCACCGATCCATTGAAGAATTTAAAGATAACCTGCCTGGAGTTGATTGGGTCTACGGATTTCTTCGGCGACACTCCACTCTTCTTTCATCACGCACATGCCAAAACATCTCCAGGAAGCGAGCAACTGTGACAGAAGTTGATGTTACCAGATACTTTGACCGCCTTCGCACTACGCTTGTTGATGTACCTCCCTCCAACATAATCAACTATGATGAGACCAATCTGACCGACGATCCAAAAGGCAAGCTACAGATATTCAGGAAAGGTATAAAACACGCAGAAAGAATCATGAATACCACAAAGAATTCAACATCCCTCATGTTTGCCATAACTGCCGCTGGAGAAGTTCTGCAACCTAATGTTGTATATAAGGGTGAAAGGCTACAGGATTCTTGGATTATTGGTGGACTAATAGGGGTGCATTACAACCGCACATCTGGTTGGTTCGACTCCGATGTATTCGTGGACTGGTTGGAGAAAGTCGCCATCAGGCACTGCCAGACGCTCCCCTCTGATGAACCCAAGGTACTTATAGGAGATAACCTCGCCTCCCATCTCAACTACAAAGTCGTCGAACTCTGCGAGAATAATAATATCCGGCTGACATTCTGCCCCCCTAATTCGACCCACTTCCTTCAACCATTGGATGTAGCTGTGTATAGGCCACTTAAAGCTCAATGGAGGAAGGTGATCACTGTCTGGAAGGAAGGTGATGGCAAGCACCTCGCAAGTTTCCCCAAGTGGGCTATGCCTCCACTGCTGATGTCGCTAATGAAGTTGATGGAGGATAAATGGGAACCACTAGCTAAAGCTGCATTCAAAGCTTGTGGCATCCATCCATATGATCCAGAGCGTGTCTTGGCGAAGATGAGGAAGGTACCTCAAGAAGATGAGGGAGCCCAGTTGGTCAGTCCTAGTCTACTGTCTTACCTGAAGGAAAAGCGAGAGACTAGTGTGAGGCAGAGCCCCCCTCGTGGAAGGAGAGTCAATGTGCCAGCGGGAAGAAGTGTCTCACTCCAGGATATGAAGGGAAGTGGCCCAAGTACCACAGGCGCAAGACAGCCAGTGAAGCGAGCTCTATATACCGAAACTTCTTCAGACACTTCTTCAGATGAGAGTGACACTGATGAGAGTGAGCCAGTGCTGCCTGAGCCAGAACCAAACGAGGATGAAGCTACCAGTAGTTCTATAAAGGATCTGCAAGTTGGTGATTACATCCTGGTTAAGTTCAAACAAAAGAAAAAGGCACATGTACATTATGTTGGTATGGTCTTGGAAAAGGCTGACACGCAGTGGGATGTGATCTACTACAGGAAGGCTGATGTTCCACACGACCAGGACTCTACAAGAGTAGTAGCATTTAAGCAACCTGACAGAAGAGAAGTGTTAGCCACCGATGTAGAGGACATAGTTATGAAATTGAAGCTGAAAGAAGCACGCAAATCAGTCATTCTATTCCCCAATGTGTTCAAAGGCATGCTCATCCGGTAGGGTAAGGTTAATAAGGATAGCCAGATTTGTGCACAACTGTTTATTTAGGTCTTTGAAGGGGAAGTAAGTCAGTACAATATAATTATAATATTACCTATGCATTAAGTTACATGTTCTCATTTGCCCCAAATCACTGTTTCGTGAAACAGTGACAATCAAATTGTCACTGTTTTGTCACAAACAGTCAAATTGTCACAAACAATCAAATCAATTGCCCCAATGTTGATGGCAATAATGACTTTTTTGTTTAATTAATAAAAAAATAAAAAAAATTGCATTATGATACATTTGCACTGGTAGATATGTGCCGAAAAAGGAGTAAAGGATTATTTGTCAAATAAAATTTGTATACAAATATAAGTTTTTTTCCCATATACCTTAGTATCTCAAGAAATAGCAATATTTGTCCTCAATTGCCCCATTGTACGTGGATTGTTGATTATTGGTGGATTATTAAAATTAACTAACCTAACCCCACCTTTAGACTCAATAACCTAACCAAATCCCACGTTTTAATCTTCTAACTAAGGCCAAATCCTCATTAAAAAGTGTCCGCGGCAAGGGAAGAACAGAGGCGATGCAGGTCACAAGAGGAAGAAGAGTGAGGCGCATGTAAACACTTGTCTCTCTCCTCCATCTAAACAACATAATTTTATCATAATATCTCCAAAAATAATTATTTGCGACGGAAGCTCATTGAGAGAATGTTTCCTAGAATCCAGTAAGGTAATCATAAACCATACTCCCAATTGTGTAGGGATTTCTGGTCCTAGTATAAAATAATTTTAAAAAATCAGCCTAGGGCCCTCCAATAAATATGTAGACAGTCGTGGAGAATGTGGGTCTTTCACTGACGCAGCCAGGTTAGGTAAGGTATAAGGCTAGTTTTATTCGTGAACTATGTTTTTCTGTTAGATTTTGATGTGTTTTGGAATAATCTGGTTTGTTTTGTCACCCCCACGAACCAAACTAAATCTAACCTTAACCTTCACCTAACCTGGATGCTGTCCGTGAGGGACCCACATTCTCCACGAGTGCCAATATGTACTTTTGTTCAATCACCAAAATTTACCAAAGGTTAGTTTATTGTGTTATAAGGAAATGTCTGCTGTAATTTTTTGTAATTTATTAAGACCCAGCCGTAAGACAATTTTTTTTTTCAATAATTTTGTTTACTGTAACCACTGGTTATTAAACATATTTAACTTAACCTAACCGGGTCCAGGGCCCATATTTATAAAGGCTCCATAAGCCTTATGGGTTTCCCATAAGCAGACAAAATGGCGAAGTGCGCCATAAGTCACCGCAAATCTCCATAAGTACTTGAGTTTTTCCACAAATTCTCCATAAGCGCTATGGGAGGTCCGGAGCTCCCATAAGGGCCCTTATGTTGACATAAGCCGTCAACATGGCAGCACAACAACTCTTCCGGCAGCGCCAACCCAGGAATACGAAATGCCAGAAGAGACGTTCTCGGTGAATTGAGTGACGAGGAACTTTTAAAGAGGTATCGCCTGAACCGTGCAGGAATTTTATGTCACTAACCTCGTGAGAGCATCCCTCCAGAGTGAAACGAGAAGGAACAATGCACTGACTGCGGAAATGAAGATTATAAAACTTTAGTTTCCTTTCGCTATGGCAAGATGAGCGTGCGCGTGAAATCTATGAGATCTTGGAGTGTCACAACCCCGTCAGCAAGTCTCCAGACCCCCTTGATGCCCTTAAAAAAGTAAAGTACAAGACGTTTCAAAATTTCCCGTCTCTGTCGATGCGGGGAAAAAAGAAGGCAAGGTTTCTGGAAAAAAAAAAAATTTTCCTACTGTCAGGGTGTTGTTGCTGCCCCAAAGTGGGAAATTGGGGCCCCAAAAGGAGAGGGGCATTTTTTGTGTAGAAAAAATACCAACTTTAAAGTGCAACTCTTTTTTTATGCCAACTATAAAATAAAAAAAGTTGTAGCTAGGGCCCGATTTATGACCGAGGATTCTTGGGAAAGGGGGGTGAAGGGGGACTATTTGACGGGGGGATGTGCCACAGGATGCCACTTTTTAGGAGCATTTGTTTTTCTTTAGAAATGGGCTGTGACCCCTACCGAGACCTGGCCTTTGACGTCATAAACCAAACGGGTAAGCCCAGAAAAATTACATTTCATTTTTTAAATATGGTAAACTGTTATGACAAAACTAGAAGTAAATTAAATAGACTTGCTCCCTTTCAGCTTGCTACTACGTAAAAAAAAAAAACTGCGGGTAATTTTTTACACTGGGACCTAATCTCAACAAAATAAGAGTATGGTGGACCTTTTTGGATTTTGAGAAAATTTCTCTCAAAGAGCTTCCATCGCAAATCACTACTTTTTGGAGTATAATGTTTTTGTGGAAGGGAGAGTGTATAGGATTATGAAAATTTAACCCAAACCAACCCCCACCTTTTGCTTTTCAACATAATTAACCAAAACCCCCCGTTTTAAACTCTAACAAAATCAAAACTTCTTAAAAAGATCCGCGGAAAGGGGGAAGAACAAAGACTTTGCAGGACAGGGGGAAAAAGAGTGAGGCGCACTTTAAAACTTGTCCTCCCTCCCTATAAACCCGTTTTTTCCGAAATTATTTTTTGCGACGGGGGAAAGGTTTATTTAGAAATTTTTTTTTTTTTTTTTCAATAAGAAAGAAATCTACCCCAAATTTTGTAGGGGAAATTTGGTTTTGAGTGTAGAAAAAAAACAAGGGATAAACAAATATGTAATTTTTTTTTGGGAAAAGACTAAATTTTAAAAAATGCTGTCTGGGTTAAAAAATTTTTACCTTTTACGTTTTTATAGTATAACGGTGAAATTTACGGGGGGAACCTTATCCTGGGTAATTTTTACCCAAAAACGCCATCGCTGCGTGACTGTCACGTGGTGCGTGGAGATAGGATCATAGGAGTCTGTCCCTCCCAGTAGTCCTCGCTGACTCCTCAGTGCGTGTCAGGACCTTGTAATGAGAGGTGTTCTCTCGTGTCTCTATTTGTGTTAGCTTTGGAGTTATTTGGGTGAATTTCTCCCGCCGTTAGGAACAGCGTAGTAGTTTCACAGTGCCGGTTATATATTTGCATATTAATCGATGAATGAGGCTGTGGGGGCATTGGTGGTCCAGTACGAGGCTGAAGGGACCCAAGAGTATGATTGATAAGTATAAAGTCATTCTGATCACTAGTAATCCTGTCTGGAATTTATATTACAAAAGTAAGGAAAACAGCACTTCTTTCTGTTATTTCTACAATCCTACCTCAGTAACAAAATGTCAGTTTAGTTTAAAGGTTTTTACAGTAAAATAGAGTTATAGTTATATTTTTTCACTGTATGTCTGATTTAATGAAAAATTATTAGAAATGAGAGACCAGAGAGAGGTCGCACACGTACGTCTAGTCTCTGACACGGAATCTGGGCCAGAAGCCCAAAACACTTAAAGACCTTTTTTGGTTGTTAGTCCAACGACGGAACCACAGCGCGGAAAAAGTCGTCGGTTTTCGTCGTTAACGTGCACACTGGCCAAAACGACTGCTCAAAGCCCGGTATTAGCAGAGGTCGGAAGTCTCCAGGCATGCTCATTATTGCTTGGTATGCTATGAAATATCTTTATAGGTGAATGTAGACATATGATTGCATTTGGATAGATATTTTTCATATATTTTATATATGAGTAAAGAGATGAAATACAAGCAAGGGACTCATCCACGTCTGGCAGCGCGGCCTTCGGCAGCAGCAGCAGAAAGCATGATGAAGCCCGGAGGTGGATATCAACACCAACTTCACCAAGGGAGATAGATGTTTTTTAGTAATATTTATTTAGGGAGCGAGACCCCTTGAGGAATCCTATGATCCCTGGTGAATCCTATGGTGCTAGCACAGGCGTGGGAGCTGACTGTCTTCTTCAGGAAGGCACAGGTGAGGCGGAAAAACTGCGGGTTTTTACTCAAACTTTTGAGTGTGGCGGCTGGAGCCGCCAGCTCCCCCGCCACTGTAGGTTTGGGCAGGATTAAACGTCTTATTACTCGTTATTATACAACTTAGTGATTATGGTGAGATGTTATATATATTTGTCTTTATCTAAATCAATGTAGCACCGTGTGTCACCTTAAATAAGGTGATTTAAAGATGTTATGATGAGGTGATGATGGCGGGGCAGAGTGACGGAGAGGCCTTGCCCGGGGCCTCCCCCATATCACAAATATTCACTATTTCAACGCACGCACACACCTTCTACCACCAAAACACTAGCAAACACAGGCCCTTACTTATACGTACATCTTACTATCTGATACATTAAAAACTCCTTAAAACGCAAGCATTCCGAAAAAAACGAGAATTAGTTTGAGATGACAGGGACAGAAGGCGGGGAGAGACAGTCTGGCATGCCATTCTTGCCCGGAAATAGTTCGCTGACTTGTGTTTGGGGCGAGAAGTTTTAAAAATTTGTTTGTCATGGCTGGTGACTGATGACGCGTTTGATGACGTCATTACTCGCCTTAGCCAGTCAGCGCCTTCCGACGCGTTAACGCCCGAAAAGGGAGGCTTTGTAGCTTCGTCGTTAGGAAAAAAGTTCGGAGAGATGGTCGTTGCTGGCGCAAACCTTGTTTGCTGGCTTCCCGCCCTGAGAGACTGAGCGCCTTTGTTCGGGGAAAAAACGGGCTACCCGTGGATGGATCAGTACGAGGCTGCGGAAAATGGGGGGAAGCAATTTTTCCCTAATATCTAAAGAACCGGATTTTTCGAAAAAACGTTATGGATTGAGACAAATCCAGATTTAAACAGGCTTCTCTATGGTATAAGCAGATTAAACATCCATGATAAATGACAGCATTAAGTTGTTTTAGGGCATATTACCGAAAGCAATATTTCAGAAATCAAGGGAACGATTTTATACATGCGTAAAACTCCTTGCAAAAAGAAATGTAAATGTTTTAACGTAGAATACGATACCCGCAGACATGCTACATCAAGAATAAAAAAATGTTGACGGATAGGAAAAGATGTAGGTGCATCAATAAGCTGCGGAAATTGAACGCATAAAGCACGCAAAAATTTATAAACTATATCTAAAATCTGTATAAGCAAAAAAGAAACGATAGATGCTTAGTGGTAGATGTTTGAGCTTAACAAAACGATTTGTGCTAATATTTGTTCTAGGGGTTTAAAAGTTTCCCTAGTAAAAATTTGGGAACCGCAGTAAAGTGACCCCACTACAGTCACGGGGAAGACGACCAGGAGCTTCTCGTTACCGTGATTTAAAACATGAAAACCATGATGGCCCCCCAAAGACTAAAGTAATTTCACGAAAAATAAAATATTTGCAATTTTTCTGAAACAACATCTTGGAAATTATGTCCGTCAAACAACTATAGTCGCCCCTGTACTAATGTCACCATCACTAAAAGCTTAATTGTATATGGTCACTGAAGACCTGTATAGTGTTATGTAGATAATGTAAACTACTACTGTGCACATCTCTCAGTGGCACACAAAGTTTTCTGTAGTGGATGCTAAAACTCTAAATATGTCCCCCTGCGACTAGTGCAGTGACGACTTAGATGTTATTGACGGTAATTAAATTAGATTTCATCATTTAATTTTCATAGTCATCCTGCACTTCTCCCATTGAAAAAGTCTTGCAATATTGTGTTGCTGGGACTGTTTCTTCATCAGTGATTTAAACCTGATTCATCACACACAAAATGATGACCAGGGTTCCCACCGTAGCCAACGAGTTTTTAATTTATTACCTGGGTAAAATTAATACCCTTTGGGGTGTTTTGGGGGGGGGGGGGGGTAAAGTTTGCGGGAGGGTGGGACCGCCCATTTACCCCAACAATGGGAAAAAGACGAATGGGAGGGGCCCAGTCCTATGTATTTTCGCGAGCATCAGCCATCTGGACTGTTCAGTCTGGGCGGGAAGGTTGAAACTTCGCGAAAACGCCTATGGGGCCCAGGAATTTTTTTTGAAAATCACTTTTATTAATAAATTATTTAAAAACCAAAAAAATTTTTTTAACCTGAGAAGGTCGCACGCTACAGTCAAAGACAAAAGTCGTGTCAGGGTTTTGTCCGAATATAAAATTTAAACTTGAAACATTATGAAACCCTTTAACGCAGTTACATGTTGGGGTTTGGCAAGCCTAAATCCTTTTAAGCCCTTCACACTTCCATACATCCCCACTGAAATCCCTTTATTCGGGAATGATAGTATAGAATTATTTTTAAAAAACCCGGTTATGTCTTGAAGTTTTTCTTTTTCAGTTTCACTTGACTCATCGTATTTCTTTTTTTCCGCCATTTTTTCTACATTGCGCCTAGACGCCATTTTGTTCTATCTTCTTTGGGGTTCCCACCCGTCACTTTTTTTTTTTCCCTTCCAACCCCCCCCCCCCCCATACCGTATGCGGGGACACAACCGAGGAAATTTTCTGCGATCAGTGAAAAACTATGATGTAGTTTTTTTTTATTTTTTGCCGCCATCGGGTCAGCCAAAGGAACTTCCCGAGTCTTAACGTCCTTCAAAAAAACCCCATCGTTATCGGTTAGGTCATATTTTGGGCGTTGTAGAAAGGGATCCCCCTAAAATTAAAAACCCCACCAAAAAATCTAACAAGACTTCAAATACCCCCCTCGCTCTAAAACGGGGTTTTCGGATTGTCAAATTTTAATGTAAAACCCAACCTTCGTGAACTTAGATCAGATTTTAAAATTTTTCCCAAAAAGAAACGGGTTTGGGTATTAGGGGCGGCCTCTTGGGGGATGCGATTTTCATTATTTAAATAGTTGTCCTGGTTAAAATTTGTTCTTTTAAAGGGGCCCCAGGCTTTAAAAACAATTTTTTTTTTCTTGGCGGGGAAAGTCCCGGGCACCGCGTCTTCTCTCCTGCCCTTTAAAGGTAAGATATCCCCCGAGCTCCGGGGTTTTTTTCTCCCTTAGGTATTACATCTATATATTTCTATAAAAATTATATGGGTAAGTTCGGGTACAAAGGCATAGATGTTCCCCCCATCCTTAAAAGTGTTTAAAGAGTCTTCTCTCCCTGCCTTCAGGCCGTCCGTGTCCCCTTTAGAAACCACAGGTTTTACGAACCACCAACACGTCTCCCTATTCTTTCTCTCTAATCCTATCTTCCTTTTGGTGTTTTATAAATTTTAAAGTATTATTTTTCCTATGTGGGGGTGCATAAATAAAATTCTAGTGAAGGGGGGTTTGCTCGAAGATTTTTATCTCATCCAAAGGAAGATTCCTAGGTAGAGTGTAAAAGTCGCATTTCTTTGTCAGAGTAATTTTTTCTCGATATGGGTTTTAACCTTATATGCGAGATGATCTCGTGAGAGACTTCCGTTTACAAAAAAAATAGGATATCTTTAAAAATATATTCTTGTGTTTTTATAAAAAACCCAGGTGTTATTCTGATTAGGACAATAATTCCCCCACTTTAAAAAGAGTTCACCTATCGATAAAATTCCACGTCCCTTTCCGACTACCAAGATCAATCTAACATTAATATTATCAACGTCCCAAAAGGGAGTAATCCGTAAAACCTCGCCGGGGCTGGGGGCACTACCCTAACCTACACCTTGTTACCCTTTCCCCTTAACTACCCCCTTTTCATTTTTTCCCAGTGGGTGGTCAAAACTACAATCAATAGTAAAGTCAAAGCTATTTAAAAATTCTCCTTCAATTTAATCTTTATCAAATCACCCCCAAAATAATATCTTAAGTACTTTTGACGAGTTAAAAAACCCCCAGACCATTCCCCCAAAATTTCCATCAACACCTGGTGATATAGCGGTGGGTTTTTTTTCCTAAAAATAACAGAATATCCCCTTGGGAAAATATTAAAAAACTAAAAATTCAGAGAAAATGTACAAGTTTCATTGGGGGGGACCAGTAAAATTTCCCCCAAACATTCACGCCCCAGGCCGGAATTAAGTTTTTTGGGAAACCCGGGGAGAAAAAGCAAATTTCCTTCCTAAATGAAAGGCTGAATAGTGTCCGGAAGGGCCACATATCTATCTTTTGGGTTGGTAGTACGATATTGCCGGGGCATAATCCGGGTTCTTTTTCTGACACTATAAAAGGAAATTCGCGCACAATAGAGAGGAATTGTGAGGCGTAGTGGCATCTGCTTAATAGAACCACTTTCTATTCCGAAAGAGGCCCCATTAGCCAGAAATTATAAGAAAGTGCAAATTCTATAAAAAAAAAGATAAAGCACGCAGGACACAACCCAAATATTCAATTTAATACATCACGTACGAAAACCCCTTTGGCATCCAGGGTTTTCCCTTTGGATAGATGGGGGGAGATTAAGTAATAAAAAATTTAAAAAACAGTAATCAGGGTCCCTGGAGATAAAATAAACCCAAAAACGCGGAGAACCCCGGGTCCCAGGGAAACCCCGGGTGCCCTGGTAGTGGCCGAGGGAACACAAAATCGAATCTCTCCCTGCATCTCGAAGTTTTCCCCGACGGAATCGATTTGGGGGGCAAATTTTTTTCGGGGGTTTAAAAAGGGAGGGGGGAAAAAGGAGAGGGAATAAAGCCAGCAGAGTAAAATTTTTAGTGGGGGAGTTAACAGCAAACTAAATCACGGGAAACCTTCTCTTGCCCTCTCCATCATCCCAATAGCGTGAAAAAACAAAACCAATTTAAAACCTTTCTAACCCTAATCATCCCGGATAGCGTAAAAGGGGGGGACTCTTCCAACCTCGAGAATTCCAGTGCTAGAATTACATCACTAAAAGGGCTTTGACCAACCCCCGACTCCAATGTTTTTTTGAATTAAATTTGAAAAATGTGCTCAACGACGCAACGCGCACCCAAAATTGCAAAGGGGGGTGTGCCCAAAATTCCCATCAAAATCCATTTTTAAAAGAAAAACCAAAAAGGTAAAAATGGTCGGCTCTTAAAAATCTTTTCATAACCGATTTTCACCACCGAATGGTGTGATAAGCCTAAAGATTTGGAGGCAAGATTTTTACTGGGAAATCTCCTCAAGCGTTTACACACCGTTTTATTTGTAAAACATGCGGTGATCGGGGAAAAAAAATCCCACGGAAAATTCCCACGAGAAAGAAAATAAAGAGAAAATTGGGGTATGGACTCCAATCACATCGCGAAAAAATTAGAGGTTTTCCTCGATAAAGGGAAATTCCCTAAAAAAATTCCTAGACCGCATCGAACCGAGCGGCAGTACGGGAAAAGACAGACCGACACAAAGGATAAACATGATTAAAAAAAACCCCAAGGGGAAAGGAAGGAAAAGGGAAAGGAGGCGATAAGCACACACGTTCCTCCCCACCCGAAACCACCAAGACGAAGTAGGGGGTTTTTAAAAAAACAAATCCAAGAATTAAGGTCATTTGGCCCAAGCGAAACTAGAAAATCACCTTCCCCGCATGCTTCACGGGGGGAAACATTCACGCAAAAAATTGCGCTTATTTCGTCACCAACGCATAACCTTCCGGGTGCGGGAGAAACCTCCCCCAGGTCATTGTTTCAAATGTCGCAAACCCGGTTTGGAGGGGAGATCGAAAGCCCAGGGCTTCCCCAAGTATCTTCAACAAAAAATAAAACTCCTAGCAATCATCCTGCAGAGGGTGCATTTTTCCCCCCACCCGAAAATTTTAAAAGGGGAAATAACAAAAGCCATAGTGGACACAGGGTGGCTATACTTTAATCAAAAAGTACAGAAAAAGGGGATCGGGGGAAATAACTAAACGAGGGAATCCCCCCATCTCGTAGAATCCGGACCCCCCTTTTAAAACCCTGGGAGTATGGGCAGAAATAAAAATCGGTGAGGGGCAAAATTTAAAAAGTGGTTTCCCGTTACCCCCAAATCGATCTAAACGGTGTTTTATTTCTTGGGGTGTGACATCCTCAAAAAACCACCCTTACCTGGGATGGTAAAAGTAGAGCAAGGATGGGGCGAACCCCCCATCCGTGAACCCCATCCGTGTAAAAAAAACAAAAACAAAAGAACCAACAAAACCCCGGGGGAAGGGGTGAAACAAAAAAAAAACCCTTTCCCCAAAAAAATTTCCACTCCTTAAGAATAAAACGCTTAAATTCTGGTTTTTAGGCAGGTTGCGTGAATGAGTCACCCGGTTCTAATCTTCTGGTCTACCCCGGGAAAAAATTAGAAACTAGTTACCCTTTCGTGGTACAATGCGAAAAATTTAAATTTTCATTCCCTTCCAAATAATACTAAAAAAGGAAAAGTTTTGTGAAAAGGGATATATTGGGAAATACGACCAAATGGAAATTCCTCACGCGAAAAAAAATTAAATTTTATTCATAAGTCCACAAGACTTAAACCGGGAAAGATAACACACAGCCGAAAGGAACCCTACCCAAAAATTAAAAAAAAAACCCGGGGCAAAATGGAAACCCTGCTGTTTTAAACAACAAAATTCAGAAGTAATTCTCGAAAATGATCCGCTTTTCATCCTAATCAAAAAGTTAGGTCTCATAATGGTCCTCCGGCCACTCAGGTGGATGATCCCAGCCCAGTCGGACCCTCGTATCGATATCCGAGAAAGCCAAGGGGCAATTTTTCATATGCTGCAAAATATGGAAAAGAAATATCATAGAAGTCCACGGCCGCGTGGTTTCACCGTCGTATTGGGAAAAACCAGATGGTAGTAAAAATTGTCTAACTATCGACCTAAATAAAAATCTCGCCCCCGCTTATCCCCCTTCCACATTGGGAAGAATTGGGCAACAAGCCGCAGGCAAAAGTTTTTGTCCCTTAGACTGCGCAAGCCTACTTCCAAATTTTCTAACACGAAATCGCGACCCCGACCCCCTTCGCGATGGTGTTTCCTTATATCGTTTCGACCCTCCCTTCGGGTTAAATGCTCACCCCCGATATTTTTCCCGGCGAATGGGTTCAGTCTTAATCCCCTTTTCAGGGGGGTAAAAAAAATACCTAGACATTTAATTCTATGGGCTCCTACGTTTTTTTCTTTTTTTTGGAACGTCTGTCACTCTTCGAAGTCCTTCTCCAAGGGGTGAAAAACCCAAACCCCATAAGTGTTTCCTTTGGACTTAAAAAAGTCATTTTCCCCGGTCTCGGGTCTCGGCCCAAGGTAGTAAAAGGCCCAAAGAACGTGGAAGCCGTTCAAAAAAAGAAAAACTCCAAAATGTAAAGGAAAATTTGACGGTTCTTAGGGATGTGTGGTTTCTATAGAAGCGTTCCCTCGTTCGCGAAAGTTTCAGCTCCACTTTACAAATTTAACAAGACTCCGTCCTTTCCCTGGACGGGGGAGTGTCACACGATTTGAACATCTCAAGTCGTGCTGATAATGCACCCGTCCTGGTAAGGGGAAAAATTCATGAAACCTTTCTCCTTATACAGACGCGGGTAACACTCCCGCGGGGGAGTTTCTAATCAGTTTAGGGGCAAAAGGTTCAAAATTGCCCCATTGGGGTTTTTTTCCAAAAAAAATGAATCCTTGCGAACACTTACTCCGCACCGCAAAAGCGTTGGCCAAGTGCTACTTTTAGAAAATTTTCATCATTATCTAGGGTCAAAAAATTTTCAAATTTTCCCGGGTCACCACCTCCCCCATGTATTTTTTTAAAAAAAAAAATAAAACTCCTCGAAGACCCGGTGGGTCCTAAATCCGAAAATGTTATGAGATTAAGACCTAAGGCAAAATAAATTTGTCGCGGACCCTCTGTCGGTCCAGTGGGGTGATAACCCCCCCCCCGAGATTAATGGTTTGGGGCTCACCCCAAACCACAATTCATTTTTACCCAAGGGAAGACCCCTGTGGAAAAAGTTGTGGGGATTGGGGGGAGGAAAGGGCCCTATCAAGCATCCGAAAACCACGTTTTTTTGGTTTTTTTTAGGGGAAAAGATGACATACTATTTATGTTCGGAAAAAAAAAAACTGATGGGGCCTACACTATTCCTCATAATTCCCCGTAGTATACCGGGGCCGCTCTTTCCCCGGCCTATTTTTCAGGTCACTTAGGACAAAAGAAACCATCAAAAAAGCCGAGGAAAGTACTATTGGGGAAATTTAAAATAGATGTGGGATATGTCAAAACTTGTGTAAATTTCCCGAGTTTAAAGAAGTAAAAAGGGGTTTAAAAAACCCTGGAAGGGAAATTTCCTCCGTAGATAAACATTTGAAAGATAGGGATGGGCCTCACTGATATGGTAGCAGGGTAAAGGTCCGTTTGTTTTGACGGTAAATCGATCATTCGTAGGTTTGTTTGGTTTTCCCCCTTTAAAACCCAAAAACCCTCCAATCATTAAAACCTGTGGGAGTACCCGGGGGATACGGGACACCCCGCAACATCGTTCTGGACAACGGAGGGGGTTCACCAGCCGGGATTCCAGCATTTTTGCACACGACACCAAATCATCTTTTTCTATCGCCCCCTATCACCCCCAAGGGAAAATTTGGGGGACCCCAGAGGATACAGGGCCCTTAATCAGTCCTCTCGCCTTGTGTCAAGGACACCCTTGGGTTGGCCCACTTGTTTAGCCCTGCCAAATCACCAAATCAAACGGTACACACCCCCACTGGGAACAAACCCTATTTTTTCTTTTTTCTCGTCATGCCCCAGGCTTGTTGGAGCAGCTCTACCGACTCGAGGAAACAAGATGACATGGGCGTGGCTCCCCCCTAATCCCCGAGACCTCTGAAAATGTCGCTCGGACGGGGCGTCGCAACAGAAAACGGAAAAAAAAAAGTGGTGGAGGTGGACACGGTATGGGTTTAGAAAAAAGACCACAAAACGGCACGTGCCCTAAACTCAAGTGAAAAAGGGGTGGGGGCTATCGAGTGGGGGAAGTACTTTGGGTGGGAGTCATACGTGGTAGAAAATGTTTTTTTACAGAAAAACAAATACAAAAAAGTGCCGAAAAGGTGAAACCTTATTATGGGAGTGAAGAGTGGGTTTGTAAACCCGGTGGAGAGGTCCCTAAACCCGATCCGGTGACGAGCAATTGGCCCCTCGGTTGGAGACCCCCTAAAGGCCATTGAGGGAAAAATGAATGGTGTATTTTTTTTTTTTTATTAAGATGTTTGGAATTAAAGCGGGTCAAAAAGGTAGTGTAGTGTCAATAGATAAACATTTGGTTAGGAGATTTCTCATTCTAGAATCGGGCGTTGTTCTCACGGGCGAAGCTGGGTTTATGGGGGGAGTATTTTAATTCGAATAGTAGTCTACGCTTCTCCTTTACGTCAACCCCGCTTTCGGTGGGACGGACATTTTCAGGACTTGTAGGGCTCTTTCTTTTCCAGGGCAAACCGGGGTGCGCCCCTTGGGGTTATCTCTGCACCGAGAAAGCGGACTAATCAGGTTGACGGCACTTCATTCCCAGGTATCAGGTTGACTGGGGTCTTCCTTTTATTGGATTTTTGTGTAATCTAAACCAAGCAGACCCCCGTTTTCAAAGAACGAAGATTTCTATTTTCCTCTAAATTCGTCCCCCAACACCTCCTCTTTAGCACTTTAAAACGGAAAAATGATCCGAGTAGCGCTTTGAGCCATAGAATTTAATTTCCCGGAAATAAAGGTGTAATGCCCCTTATTCGGGGGGGGATGATAGTATAGAAATTTTTATTAAAAATTCCCAGTTATGTCTTGTAAGTAAATTTTTTTTTTTCAGTTTCCATATGACCTCGTATTTTTTCTTTCGCCCTTTTTTCAAAATTTTGGGCCCTCCTAGACCCATTTGTTTTTATCTTCTTTCGGGGTCCCACCCGTCCTTTTTTCTTCCCTTTCCCAAACCCCCCCCCCCCCAAAGCCTATGCGAGACACAATCCTAGGATAATTATTCTGCATCTGAAACTAATGATGTCGTTTTTTTTTATCTTTTGCCAGCCATCTGGTCAGACCCAAAGGAAATCTCCCGAGTCTAACGTCCTTCAAAATAATCCCTACGTTACGGTTAGGGCTTTTGGGGGTTTTTAGTAAGGGTCCCCCCTAAAAATTAAGCCCCCCAAAAAACTAAGCAAGCTTCAATACCACCTCGCTTGAAAAAAGGTGTTCGGTTGTGATATTCATGTAACCAAACCCTTTGGAACATTAGTCAATTTAATTCTTCTACATCAAAGTAACTGGTTGGTATTAGGGGCGGCCTCTTCGGGGATACGCGAGTTTTCATTACTTAAATAGTTAGTCCTGGATTATAATTTGTTCATTTAAGGTCACCAGCAGGCTTTCCAAACAAGTTCTTTTTTTCTTGGCGCGGAAGTCCGCAGGGCACCGCAGTCTTCTCTCCCTGTCCTTCAAGGTAAGATATCCGCCCGAGCTCCGGTGGTTTTTCTCCCTTAGTGTATTACATCTATATATTTCTATATAAATATATAGGTACAGTTCGGTGTCACTAAGGCATAGATGTTCCGCCCATCCTTATAAGTGTTATTAAAGAGTCTTCTCTCCCTGTCCTTCAAGGCCGTCCTTTGTCGCCTTCAGAAAGCCACATGGTTTTACTGTAACACACACACAACACTGTCTCGCCATATTCTTTCTCTACTAGATACCTATCTTCCATGTGTGATTTATAAATATTAAGTATTATGTTACCTAGTGTAGGGCAATGCACTGAATAGAAATTCTAGTGAAGGAGGTTTATGCTCAGAAGAGCTTTATCTCATCACTAAGGAAGATTCCTAGGTCAGAGTGTGAAGTCGCATTTCTTATGTCAGAGTAGAGTTTTCTCGATATAGTGTTACCCTTATATGCTGAAGATGATCTCAAGTGAGAGACTTACCATGTTTACAAAATAAATAGGATATCATTTACAAATTAGTTCTTGTGTTATTATGAAAACCCAGGTGATTATTCTGAGTTAGGACAATAATTCCCCACATTTCCAAAAGAGTTCAGCCTTACTCGATATAATTCCACGTACCATTCACGACTACCAAGATCAATCTAACATTAATATTAATCAAACGTGCCCAGGGAGTAATCCAGTGAACTACTCGCCGGGGCTGGTGGCAGCTAATCCCTAACCTACACCTTGTTATCCTTCCCCTTAAGCATACCCCCTTATTCAGTATTTTCCGCAGTGAGACGTGGTCATACTACAATCATAGTGAAGTCAGAAGACTAAGTTAAATTCTCCATTCAAGTTGTAATCATTTATCAAATCATCCCCAAATAATATCATTCAAGTAACGTTGACGAGTTATAATACCCCAGACCAGTTACCCCAAATTTCCATCAACACACCACGAACGCGCCAACAATGCAATGCGCAGCGCCGTCATGGTCCTGGTTATGGGTCCATCGTGACCGATCGTGACGCTCGTGACGCGCTCGGCCGAGGCCACGAAAAGTTAGTGCGTGTACTAAAAAATCGGGAAGCGCCCCGATTTGTGTACCCAACGCAGCGCTATCGTAAGTCTATCGTGACGCTATCGTTATCTATGTAGAAGCTTCGTGACACTATCGTGATCGTCGTATGTCTATCGTGACAATAAGAAATCGTTACGCGCGCCTTCAATCCTACCTCCCCCCCTTTTTTGTACCCCCTTCCGCCTTCTCCCCCCTTTCTCATTCACCTCCACCCACCCTCTACTCCCTTCCCCCTACTCCCATGACCCCGTGGTGATGCCACCCCACCCCCCCTACTCCCTACCCCCTACTCCCATGACCACGTGGTGAAGGGGGAAGGGGGTAGGGAGTAGGGGATGGGTGGTGGATCCACCCCCGTTTTAACCACTCACCCCCAACAATTCTCCACCCCCCCCGTTTCCCCACCAACACCATCACACCCCTTCTTTATTACAACCCCCCTCCCCCGTTTCCCCCCTTCTCCATTACCAACACAACCCTGTTTCTCCCCACCTTCATCTCTAGCCCCCCTTCCTTCTCCATCACCATGGCAACACACACCCACGAGTGAGGCATGTTGCATGAGGCATGGCTCTTGACGCTATCGTGATACGTTCATGGCACCGTCATGGCACTGTCGTGGTTATCGTAACTCTATCGTGACGACAAAATGACCGTTGATTTTCCATTCGTGACGTAGTCTTACAGCTGTCATGACTCCATCGTGACCATTATGACCGTCATGACACATACGTACAGGCAGCGTGATATTGTTGAGGCTATCGTGGTCTGAGTATATCGTGGACAAATTTCACGATAGCGTCAATAATCAAATTGGTGGCGTTATCGTGGCTCGATTATGGAATGTGTGAAGAGAGCTTTAAGCTACTGTTCAGATAAGGGTTCAAAGCTTCATATCTGCCGCCGATGAGACAATGTCTAAAACAAACCAAGGGTATTTCAAAGGTTCAATATATTTACTGCGTTGAGGTTTCATATTATTCGATGTGGAATGCGAAGTATATTCGGCCCAGCAATGATCGTCAGGACATTTGATCTTTACACCTGAGCCATTGAAGGCCACATACATTACCGGCAGGAGTATGGAGAGAGCTAGTCACATGCATCCAACCACCAAGTAAAAGGAGAGGTGGTATGATCTCTCTATGAAAAAGGAGAAAATAGTGAATGCACAAGTATTCGGTGTCAGTAAGAGCAAAGTGCATGCATGGCATGGTGGTTAATGCGACATGAGGAGGAACGGACAACAGAGACCCGTCACCGTTCAGGTCGCCCTAGGGACACAACAGAAATGCAAGACCAAGCAATAACAACAACCATGAAAGCTCAACTAATACGCAGTGCCCATGCAGTTAGGGCACACTAGCTGAACCCTCAAATATGGGAGGATTTTTTTTTTTTTTTTTAAATCAAGCACTATTGCTTCAAAATTCAATAGTATATTTGGATAATAATAAGAACAAATTCCATTTTAATCTATGCAAAAAATTAAACAACATTTTCCTCAAAATTCAAGAGTATATTTGGATAATAATATGAAGGAAGGACTCAGAAGCAGTGGCGTATATAGGTCCTTAATTAAAAAGAAAGGGGAATATTGGGGTGAATCCAGGATTGTTATAAAGGGGGGGGAGCGAAGTGAGCCTCAACAGCTGAGGGAGTTTACAATAATAGCAATGTTGCTATGTGTTTCGGAGGGCCTCAGCTGAACCCCTGAGACTGGCTCACCGAACCCATGTTCAACTACTGCTAAATAAGCTAACTCAGCACTTCTACTTTTAACACTCCTGGTAATGAATCCTAAAACAATTACTCGTGAGGATACGAACTATTGTGACGTATGAGGTGTGGTGAGATCGAAGCACTTATGACAGTGCTACCAACCGTTCGTTTGACATACGGCAGACAGCACCGAAAGGTTAGCCCTTTACCAGATGTCTTAACCAAAATTCATGACACGACTTTTGTCTTTGACTGGACATCTAATCTCTGAGAGAGAATCAGAGACTGAGCGACGAGCGCCTTTGTTCGGCGCCTCGGGCCAGTGTTGCCATTGTGGTATAACCAGGCGTCCACTAGGATAATGCGTCTACATTCCAATCTGCGCATGCGCCAGAGGACTGGGCTCTCGTGTCGAACGAGACCATAGCAGCGCGCTAGATGTACGATAATTCCTTTTCATTTCATCCATCCTGCCGCGTGGAGAGGAAAGAGCTTCCCAGGTCGTGCCTCACCCCATGGCCGGAGTCGCATAGACTCGAGCACCTTATCTCACACACCCCCAGCCTTTCCTTACTTATTTATCACAAAGTATACTGCTTTATAAGCTATTAACCAGGACGTGTGCGGTACTGTGGTTGCTGGAGGAGACAGGAGAGAAGAGATTGCCGTATAAAGGCCCTGTCACGCGCAGATGGAAGATAGACATACTTGGACACCTCGTCCTGCCACATGGTATAACGAGGCGTCCAAGTATAATGATGTATCTATCTTCCATCTGCGCATGCGCCAGAGGACTGTTTCTTTTTCATTTCATCCATCCTGCCGCGTGGAGAGGTAAGAGGATCCCAGGTCGTGCCTCACCCCAACCTTGCCTCACCCCTGCACCTTACCCCCCCCCCCCGCCTTTCCTTACTTATTTACCACAAAATACTGCTTTATAAGCTATTAACCAGGACGTGTGCGGTACTGTGGTTGCTGGAGGTAACTACTGGAGGAGACAGGAGAGAAGAGATTGCCGTATAAAGGCCCTGTCACGCCATGCCTTTTTTCACCCAGGGCGGTGATCAGGCGAGGGGTGGGTACACGGAGTGACATATGAGGCGCGCGTGTCTTGTCAAAACCCCGGGGATATTCGGGGGAAAAGTTTACTTTCCAGAGTAATTTCCCTTTATCAAAAACGTTTATCAACATAAAAGATACACTGTTATCTTCGGAAATGTTTGTTCTTTATTCCTTTCGTGCCCGGTATGGGTATGTACACAAAAATGAGAGCGTAACTCTTACAATTTGTATTTATTTTACACTTTGTTACCCTCTATCTCAGTTAATTATTGACGGAATGTTCATTTTAACTGGGCATATCATTGACATTATCCACTATATATGTGCAAAGAATGAGCTCTTGAGTGGGCCTTAGTTTCACCGTGTCACCAGCGCCGCGGCCGTGTCACCGTTACAATAACTTCAACATGGATATTATTAGTAATGCCTTAAATATATAATTATAGTAGTACATATCTATCGACAAAGCCAACAGTGGTTCCTGGATTCGAACCCTGGGTCTGATATAGATGGTTGATTGATAAGTATAGGTGTGTTTTATACTTGTTGTTTTGGTGGTGGTAGGAGTGTTTCTGTATCTACTACTACTACTACTACGACGACGACGACGACCACTACTACTACTACTACTTTCTACTACTACTACTACTACTACTACTACTACTACTACTACTATTACTGCTACTACTACTACTACTACTACTATTAACAACGCAGCTAAAAACATCAAGTATTCATATTACATTCGTTGCATCCGCAAATGATCTCCTCTCCTCCTCCTCCTTCTCCTCCTCCTCCTTCTCCTCCTCCTCCTTCTCCCCACCTCCCCCTTCTCCTCCTCCTCCTTCTCCTCCTCCTCCTCCTTCTCCTCCTCCTCCTTCTCCCACCTCCTCCTTCTCGTCCTCCTCCTCTCTGCTAATTGTTATTCCTTCTGCATAACACCTGAATCGCTTCCCTGAGGAGGAAGAGTAGGAGGAGGAGGAGGAGGAGGAGGAAAAAGAGGATAGGAGGAGGAAGAATTACATGAAAGAGTGAGAAAATAATAGAGGTCGGAGAATGGAGATAAAATAAGGTGGAATAAGAAGATCTATGAAATATAAATGTCCAAGAAAATAATATGAGAAAAAACGCAAGAGAAATAAAAGTTGTTTGTGAGAGAGAGAGAAAAAAAAAGATAAGAGATAAGAAGAGGAAAAGGATGAGGAGGAGACACCGATAGTGAGATAGAGGAGGAATTATGAGATTGTTTCGATAAAGGGAAGAAAGAGAAAAGATAATGATGAAACCTGTATAGAAGATGAGAATTTTAATATAAAGAAATGAGGAAAAGGAAAATTTTGAAATAGGAGGAAATGAAGGAAGAAAATAAATAATATTCCTTCAGTTCAGAAATAAAAAAAATTGATTTTTTTCTTCTCTCTCTCTCTCTCTCTCTCTCTCTCTCTCTCTCTCTCTCTCTCTCTCTCTCTCTCTCTCTCTCTCTCTCTCTCTCTCTCTCTCTCTCTCTCTCTCACACTATCTTTCGAACTTTTGGAATATTCGTTAGTTTTATTCTCACTTTTTTTTGTTTCCATTGCAAATCGTTTATTTTTCCTTATAATCATCGTATCATTAAGATTTGAAAGGTTAATAATAATAATAATATAATAATAATAATAATAATAATAATAATAATAATAATATCATCATCGTAGGACTTCCCGAAGGATTAACCTCTGATTCCTTTACTCAGCTGTGTCCTTATCCTTTGCTCTCTCTCACCCCTTCTCTCCCTCTCCCCCTCCTTCTCTCCCTCTTTCTCTCCCTCCTTCTCTCCTTCTCTCCCTCCCTCCATCCCTCCTTCTCTCCCTCCGCCTATAGGCAGAGAAGGATTTTAAGATCAAAGGATTTACTCAAGGGAGGGAGAGAGAGAGATCCTATAGGCATTCTCTCTCTCTCTCTCTCTCTCTCTCTCTCTCTCTCTCTCTCTCTCTCTCTCTCTCTCTCTCTCTCTCTCTCTCTCTCTCTCATCACTGTTTACATTCATTTCTAATAATTTCCTCAGCCCCATGTTTTACTTAGGAAATTATTAGAAATGAATGTAAACAGTAAACTTATTCTGTGGATTTATAGTTACCTTTCGCAAAGACCACAATATACTAAATAAGAAATGTTAAATCTGATTTCTGTCTTCATAATACTGGAGCTCTCAAGGGTGTGTTCTTTCGCCGTTACTTTTCACTCTGTACACAAATAATTGCAAAGCAACTATCCTAGCTGTCCCATAGTCAAATATGCAGACGATAATTATAGGTAAAATTAAGATTACTCAGAGAATTTTTAACTCAAGTCAATAACTTTGTAAATTGGTGTAATGAAAATTTCTTAACCCTCAATGTAAAGAAAACAAAAGAAATGATAATAGATTTTAGAGTAAAACAAAATTATGTGCCTGACCCTATTGTTATAGCCAATGAACAAGTTGAAAGAGTGAATGAATACAAGTACTTAGGCATAATCATTGATGACAAATTAACAGGCTCTCCAAGTACACAACAGATTTTACAAGAAATGTCAGCAACGTATCCATTTTCTAAGGATATTGGGAAAAATCCGAGTAGATAAGTAATATTGTCTCTATTCTATAAGTCCGTAGTAGAATCCATCTTGTGTTTCTCAATGACATTAGGTAGGGAAGAATAACATGTAAAGACAAAAATAAAATGAAGAAAATTGTAAAGACCGCGGGTAGACTCCACGCAAAAACTGTACCACTAGATGAATTATACAATAGCAGTGTAATGAAGCAGGTAGATAAGATCATGAATGATGTAAATCACCCACTGAACTGTCAATACACTTTTCTTAGATCAGGCAGGAGATTAGCACTCCCTAGGCAACACACAAGTAGATTTAAAAATTCTTTTATTCCAAAGAGTATAAAACTGTACAACTATATAGCATCCCAGTAACTTAGGTCTGTAAATAGTTATATCACTGTGGTGCGTGCATATAGGTGGTGACAGGTATCTGGTATTAGGAATGATACTCTGTAAATAGTATGATTAATATACTTAATTTTGTATTGTAAAATTGTTATTTTCACTTTACGGGTGAGCTTTATGCCAAAACGAATTTCATGTTGTATGTATTCAATGTGACAATAAAGTTATCTTATCTTATCTTATCTTATCTTATCTTATTTCCTCACATTATTAGTTTATTTTGATTTGTTCGACGCTGATCGTTTTGCATTATTATTGTTATTCTTATATCATTATTATTGTTGTTATTGGTTCTGCTGTTTGTCTTGTGTTTGGGGAGCCAGATTTGTGGTACGTATAGGTGCTGTCTGCCACAGAGCCATGCGTGGTGGTGTCTGGCATCGCTAGTCGCTACTCGGCGGGGCGAGATGCCACCGCTCACCACTCTTGGCACATCACAAAAGAAACTCACCACAAAATTAAGCGCCTGGGTTTGTTGTATGGCCTAATTTCGTTTGTATACTTGCCCTGTTCAGTTCTTGAGTCAGAAAACATCATATATACTCACTTTATGATGATTTTTATGTATCCTGTATCCTAACCTTTCCTTAACACCACCATACAGGCAGTTGCCGTATTTTAGCGTGTGAACAACAACTCTGACGTCATCAATCTCCCCGCATAATACCAAAACAGCTGATGACAGTTGTTTAGTTGTTAAGCATGGACGTTAGCGTCTCTGAATGTGCCCCCAGCAGCGCAGTGTGTAAGGGAAAAGGGAGATTGTGTTACTTTCATCCCTACACATGATATGATAAGTCGATAACAACTGACACTATCATTAAATGCGCCAGCTGACACACGGGATAAAATAATAGAGGAGGAACTGGAATTCCTCTTTTCTTTTGAGGATGATAGCTATGTAGAGTTCTCGAGTTCAGCTTCTTTTAAGTCATTATATGTGTTACTAAATATATTTTTATTTTATTTAATTTCATTTATTTCGGAAAAAATAAATTAACATGAAATTTTGTGTCATGATTGGATATATTATATATTTTGGTAAAAAGAGAAAATATTTTAATATGTGGAATGCTGAATTCAATGATGTATATAGTTATCTACCGACTATTATTTTAGCTAAGGTTGTACGATAATCTAACCGAAAATACGATAATTTTGGTGGCTCGGTACGATAATGTGGGCTACAAAAGTTCACAACCCTGGCGGTGTGAAACCGTGGCCACCGAGATGATCTCTCGGTGGTCTCGGTGAAACACAGTCTTGTCGCGCTCCTCTCACCGCCACTGCCAGGCGCTGCACACACATATCATGGCCAAATAGGTCAGAAATGGGTGCTAAGCTCTCTGTAAAGGCACAGCTTTCTTGCTGTATCCATGAAGGATGCAAGTATATGCCATATCGCAAAAAAAATATATCAGAAGCACCCAAAATTCTTCAAGTACTATATTTATTTCTGATTCTCTGTGTATTTGTATCAGGCAGGGCTGGAAAGCTTCCGAATGTGACGTCACCAGCAAGTTTCTCGCCACGGCTGGAATGAAGCTGTTGTTTTTCCCGCGCTTTTTACAAAAGTCATGTTTTTAGGGAAATATGGCGTGGAAATTAATTATTTTTTGTGGATTAGGTATTTTGAATGAACAGTCAACATAATTATGCAAAGCAAAAATGGGTCTGGATGATTACTTTAAGTAAACGCTTATGGGGGACTTTGTCAAACGCTTTTTGAAAGTCAAAGTCAAAGTTTGATACATCACATATACTGCTTGCGTCTCGTCGAACGTGCTGTATACGTCATTAAATAAGTAATAAATTTGTGAGGCAAGACCGTAAATCACGGAAGCCGTGCTGGGAGAAATTGATCAGATTATTTTCTTCAACAAAATTTACCACATTGTCTCGTATTAAGTTCCGTTTATTTACAGACTACGAATGTGAGGCTGATCGGTCTGTATTTGCTTGATTGTGTCAAATCACCTTTTTTTCTTTATTGAAGTTATTTGCAAATTTCCAATCGCAAGGAACTTTACCGGAATTTGGGGCTTTGTTAGAAAGTATCGAAAGAGTTTTACAAATCTGGTGGTTTGCTTACTTTATAACGCGCTGTGCAATGTAGTCTGGCCCGGGGAATTTGTAGACGTTGATTTTATCTATTACTTTAATTATTGTATCCTCAAGAAATTCTTAATTGCTCCATGAAATTTCGCTACTTTGATCGCAACTCACTTCTTCCAGTCCTGTCCTTTAACTGTAAACACATAAGCAAAGTAATCATTTAATACTTCAGCCATCTCGATTTCATTATTAGTATGTTTACCGTTTTCAAGGGTAATTGGACCTATTGTTGGAATTATCGACCACCAATTGATGGTCGACAACAACTGTTAAAATTATAATGTTGATTAACGTGAACTCACCATGCGATTAACCCAATTCTACCTTAATCTGCTATGATACCCTATTTAGCTCTAACTAAGGTATACTCAGCAGTGGCAGGTGGGTTGTAATGTACGTTGGCTGATCTCATCTTTGGGAAGTATTTTATGTCGATGTGGTCAGAGTTGCAACAGGCTGGGAGTGGAACTCGTGACTTGCGTGGTGACTGGCTGAATCCTCCACGTAAAATGGCCGCGATTGTTGGTTGGCCGACGAAGCTTTTCACAGCTGAGCCGATATTATCAAAGTGTGTTTTACACTTCGTCCTTTCTTAACCGATTGATCGGTTAAAATTTACTCATATTATTATGAGTTGACTACACCTTAGAGTATAATCAAACCGCTCACTCCAACTTCATATCGTAGTGGCTGACGCGTTACTATCTATGTCTGACTAAGCTCCCTTCAAGGGCAGCTAGGAGTTTACACGGGGACAATGTTCCAACAACCAACGGTTCTTCCAAATTTTTCCGTGGAAAATTCCACCAAAAATTTTCTAATTAATCTTAAAGATTGTATTAAAANTAAAATTTGTCAATACACTTTTCTTAGATCAGGCAGGAGTTTAAAAAAAACCCCACTCCCCTAGGCAACACACAAAGTAGATTTAAAAAATTCCTTTTATTCCAAAGAGTATAAAAACTGTACAACTATATAGCATCCCAGAAAACTTAGGTCTGTAAATAGTTTATATCACTGTGGTGCGTGCATATAGGTGGTGACAGGTATCTGGTATTAGGAATGATATACTGTAAATAGTATGATTAATATACTTAATTTTGTATTGTAAAATTTTTTATTTTCACTTTACGGGTTGAGCTTTATGCCAAAACGAATTTCATGTTGTATGTATTCAATGTGACAATAAAGTTTATCTTATCTTATCTTATCTTATCTTATCTTATTTCCTCACATTATTAGTTTATTTTTGATTGTTTCGACGTTTGATCGTTTTTGCATTATTATTGGGTTATTCTTATATCATTATTATTGTGTTTATTGGTTCTGCTGGTTTGTCTTGTGTTTGGGGAGCCAGATTTGTGGTACGTATAGGTGCTGTCTGCCACAGAGCCATGCGTGGGGGTTTGTCTGGCATCGCTAGTCGCTACTCCGGCGGGGCGAGATGCCACCGCTCACCACTTCTTGCACATCACAAAAGAAAACTCACACAAAAATTAAGCGCCTGGGTTTGTTGTATGGCCTAATTTTCGTTTGTATACTTGCCCTGTTCAGTTCTTGAGTCAGAAAACTCATATATACTCACTTTATGAGGATTTTTTATGTATCCTGTATCCAAACCCTTTCCTTAACCCCCACCATACAGGCAGTTGCCCGTATTTTAGCGTGTGAACAACAACTCTGACGTCATCAATCTCCCCGCATAATACCAAAACAGTTTATGACAGTTGTTTAGTTGTTAAGCATTGGACGTTAGCGTCTCTGAATGTGCCCCCAGCAGCGCAGTGGTAAAAGGGAAAAGGAGATTGGGGGTTACTTTCATCCCTACACATGATATGATAAGTCGATAACAACGACACTATCTTAAATGGGGCCAGCTGACACCACGGGATAAAAAAATAGAGGAGGAACTGGAATTCCTCTTTTCTTTTGAGGATGATAGCTAGTAGATTTTCTCGGAGTTCAGTTTCTTTAAGTCATTATATGTGTTACTAAATATATTTTATTTTATTTAATTTCATTTTATTTCGGAAAAAATAATTAATGAAATTTTGTGTCTGATTGGTATAATTATATATTTTGGTAAAAAGAGAAAATATTTTAATATGTGGAATGCTGAATTCAATGATGTATATAGTTATCTACCGACTATTAAATTTTAGCTAAGGTTGTACGATAATCTAACCGAAAAATACGATAATTTTGGTGGCTCGGTACGATAATGTGGGCTACAAAAGTTCCCCAACCCTGGCGGTGTGAAACCGTGGCCACCGAGATGATCTTCGGTGGTCTCGGTGAAAACACAGTCTTGTCGCGCTCCTCTCACCCGCCACTGCCAGGCGCTGCACACACATATCATGGCCAAATAGGTTCAGAAAGGGGTGCTAAGCTCTCTGTAAAGGCACAGCTTTCTTGCTGTATCCATGAAGGATGCAAGTATATGCCATATCGCAAAAAAATATATCAGAAGCACCCAAAAATTTTTCAAGTATATATTTATTTCTGATTTTTCTGTGTATTTGTATCAGGCAGGGCTGGAAAGCTTCCGAATGTGACGTCACCCGCAAGTTTCTCGCCACGGCTGGAATGAAGCTGTTGTTTTTCCCGCGCTTTTTACAAAAGTCATGTTTTTAGGGAAATATGGGGTGGGAAATTAATTATTTTTTGTGGATTAGGTATTTTGAATGAACAGTCAACATTTAATTATGCAAAGCAAAAATGGGTCTGGATGATTACTTTAAGTAAACGCTTATGGGGGACTTTGTCAAAAGCTTTTTGAAGTCAAAGTCAAAGTTTGATACATCACATATACTGCTTGCGTCTCGTCGAACGTGCTGTATACGTCATTAAAAAAGTAATAAATTTGTGAGGCAAGACCGTAAATCACGGAAGCCGTGCTGGGGGAAATTGATCAGAATTATTTTCTTCAACAAAATTTACCACATTGTCTCGTATTAAGTTTCCGGTTTATTTACAGACTACGAATGTGAGGCTGATCGTCTGTATTTGCTTGATTGTGTCAAATCACCTTTTTTCTTTAAATTTAAGTTATTTGCAAATTTCCAATCGCAAAGGGAAATTTACCGGAATTTGGGGCTTTGTTTTTGAAAGTATCGAAAGAGTTTTACAAATCTGGTGGTTTGCTTACTTTATAACGCGCTGTGCAATGTAGTCTGGCCCGGGGAATTTGTAGACGTTGATTTTTTTTTTATCTATTACTTTAATTATTGTATCCTCAAGAAATTCGTTTTTTCTCCATAAAAATTTTCGCTACTTTGATCCAAAACTACTTCTTCCAGTCCTGTCCTTTAACTTAAACACATAAGCAAATTCATTAATACTTCAGCCTCCGTTTTCTTTATTAGTATTTTTAAACCTTTTAAAGGGGTAATTGGACCTTTTTGTTGGAATTACGCCCACCAATTGTGGTCGACAAAAATGTTAAAATTTAAATGTTATTAACGTGAACTCACCATGCGTTTAAACCCAATTCTACCTAATCTGCTATAAACCCCTATTTGCTCTAACAAAGGTTATACTCAGCAGTGCAGGTGGGTTGAATGTGCGTTGGCTTGATCTCTATCTTTGGGGAAGTATTGTATGTCGATGGGGGTCAGAGTTCAACGGCGGGAGGGGAACTCGTGACTTGGGGGGTGACTGGCTGAACCTCCACGAAAAATGCCGCGATTTTTGGGTTGGGCCGACGAAGCTTTTCACAGTGAGCCTTTCAAAGTGTGTTTTACACTTCGTCCTTTTTTAAACCGATTGATGGGTTTAAAAATTTTTACTCAATTATTATGAGTTGACTACACTTATGAAAATCAAACCGCTCACTCAACTTCATATCGTAGTGGCTGACGCGTTACATCTATGTCTTGACAAAACTCCCTTCAAGACAGCTGGATTTTACACGGGGAAATGTTCCAACAATGTTCCAAATAGTGGAAATTTCCTTAAAATTTCTTAGTTTATGTTAATCCTTTGAAAAATTGTGGTTTTATAATGAATACCACCAAAATTATCTAATTTACTAAATACATTTAATTTATCCCCAAATTAATTATAATTATACATAGGGGGGAATTTGTTTGTTTCGCCGAACTCCTGACGGTGGGGGGGGGCCCCCCAAATTTCCCCATTAAATTTTAACCTTACCAAATTAAGCGGTTTTTAGGGATAATTTCCAAACGGGGGGGCCGGCAAAAAAAAAAAGGGGCTGCTTCAGGTTTTTTGCCCCCTTTTTAATGAGGTTTCCCCCAAGTGGTTTCACTTTAAAGCAGCTCCCTCAGAGGTGGGAAAATTTCCCAAAGGGGCCTGCCAAGACGTAGTTTAAATTTTTCTTTCTCTCTTCAGCAAAATTGGGGGGATCAAATTATTTCCGTCCGCACATCTTTGTTCCCTTACTATTAACTCCACAAACCTCACAATCCCCTTTCCATCATATGAAATTTTGCTATTTTTCCTAGAGGCCTTGCGAACGAGGCTATCTCCCCAAAGGTTACTATATCTCCTACTTTGTTGGAATTTGATTTTCTGGCGTTGAGCCCAAAAAACTTTTCCGAGACTCGTAAATAATCTGCACTCCAAATGCTATCCATATTTTAAAATTTTTTTACTTAAGGTATGATACCCTTTCCCGGGGTTTTTGAGCCGGGTCTTTTACGTAGGTCTTGTATATTTTCCCTTTTGTATCTATAAAGGAAAGGGGTTCCAGTCTTCCCCCAAATTTAAATGTGGGGGGTAAGAGTTTCTATATTTATGATAAATCTCTAAGTGGTTAAGGTGGGTTATTGTACTGTCCCTAAAATCTAAATCACTATAGTTTCAAGTTTCTAGACCTATCTTTGTTTTGTGGAGATTTTTCCTAAGACAGCTTAACGATCCCAATCTTTCTTTCTGTAAACCTTTTTGCCAAGGAGTCTAGGAGTGTAAAGGCCCCTGGCATTTCCTTAACTCTAAGTCTTTGTATGGGATATTTAATTTTCTACAAATGGGGGGGGCTCCTACAAATTATACTTTATGGGCTAATAAATCGCCGGGACACGACCGCCGAGCCAAAACCCCCGGAACCTTGAAAAATTTTTGGGCATTTAAAATCATCAGCTTCATCTAAAAACCCCCTTGAGAGGTGCAAGTAAATAACAGACTATTTTTTTCTTGGGGGGAGTATTATCCCTGTAATTATTATTCCCCCATTATAGTCACCCCCAGCTACCTCAAAGGGTTTTTAAAGGTTTGTACTCGATCCAGGGAAGTTGGGGGGGCCCGGGATAGGTGACCGGGTTTTCCCCTCTATCTCTGCATTTGATAAAAATTTTGAGTAGTATTTAACTGCCTGTCTCCTCCCCGGTATCCAAATTCCCTCCTGAATAGGCAATGTATCAGCCATTCCACCATTAAAGAGTTCCCATGAGATTCATCCACTATCTTTTAGTAAGATGATGACGTTTGGGGAATTAGTATGGGATTGCAAGTTTTATCGGGAAGTCACTTTCCCCAAATTCTCCCGCCCCTAATGTGCCCTTTATCTAGGAAGACCTAGTGTTTTGAAAGTTTGTTCCACGGGGGCTGGCCGAGGCTAAGATCTGATTTCCTCGGAAAATTCCTGTTTTTGTATTGTTCAAACCCAAAACTTAAAAGGGGTCGACTATCCCACTTTATAAATTTTTAAAGACCAATTTAGTAGTTTTTTAATAGTTTGTTTAAATAAGGAAAACCTTTTTATATCCAAAACGGGACTGGGATCATATGGGTTCCTGTTTTTAATCTTTTGATATGTCCGATTTATATAGCCCTTTTATTGGGCCTTCATTTTTATTTTTCCCCCAGGTGGGACCTTTAAACCAAACCCTTATTTATTTGAGGATAGTTTTCCCTCTGGACAAATATCAGCTGGGTTTTCCTTGGTAGCAGCATGTTTATATAAAATGTGGAACCTAATTCATTTTTCTTACCAACACATTCCTGACATAAGAGTTTTTAGTGTTTTTTTCACTAACCTTTGTAGGCAAATTTCCCCTATGGGCCCATATATACTTCACTAATTTGTAAAAATTGTTAATATTCGCTAATTTAGTCCCCTAATTTAATGCAGTCAGCTCCTTTTGAGGCAATTTTTTCTAGGTCAATGGGCAACCCGAGCCTTAAACCATAATTCATTTACATTCCCTCCTGCTTTAAAGATAACTACTGCACCGTATCATTTTTTGAAGAAAACCAAAAAATGTGTAGTTGCGGGGTTTTGTCCCCCATCAGCATTTATTCCCTATTTAGTGAACTTATTTACCCTTATTGAACTCAGTTTTTATAGTCCCAATTCTTTTGTATATTTCCATCTGGGGGTACCCCCATCGAGGTGTTCTCCCCGGGCCCTTTTGTATTAAACTTTTCCCCCTTATAGTTTGGGCTCACTATACCCAAGGGGTCAAAATTTGGGCGACCTGACTTAAGATGTTCTCTTTGTTAGGACCACATCAGAAAAATCTGGACTTTTTAATCTCAGTTCTCGTTTTTACATTCCCCCCAAAAATCCTAACACTGATTGGATCTCTGGGGGGTATAATTAAGGAAATCCTTCCTGTTTATCCTTCTGTCTTGGAGAATTAGTATTCCCAACTCTGAAAAGGGAGGTGCCTTCCTGCCTCTTTATAGCCAGATTATAAATTTGTATTATTCTTCCTCAATTTATTGTCCCCTAAAAATTATCCTATAAAAAGTTCTTCCCCAATTCTGGGCTATCAAAACCCCTTAAAAAATGGTCTGAAATGTTTTATTTAATAGAAAGGGGCTTGACAAAAACCCAAAACAGAACTACTTAACCCTATATGTGGCTATGGGGCTATCTTCCTGTATATTTTTTGGCCATGGGAATTTTGTGAAATTTTTTTTTTCCCCCCTTAGCCCTAATTTTGGGAAACCTTAGATTGTCAGCCACATAGGCGAATTTATCTTTTCTGAATTGTAAGGCCCTCTCCAATTAGACAAGAGATTCGGTCCTGTCGCAGACATCATTTAACTACATCTTGTTTAGTTTTAAAAAACCAATTAAAAAACTTTTCTGATGGGGGGGGTTTGATGAATCTTTACCCACTGAAATGGTGGTAAAAAATTCCTATATTATTTTTTTCGCTCTTCCTTTTTTTCGATAAAATCACCCTTTTAAATTTGATTTAAATGACTTATCATAGCACCCCAAAATTTAGACTGTTTTTATTCTTTTTTTATTGAAAATATTTTTAAAAGGTCTTAAAAATTTTTGGTAATTTTTGGGAAGGTAACACAGGGCATTTTTTTGCCCAAGGGAACCTACTTCATATTTACCCATTAACATAATTGACAGTGTGATCATAGTGATTAGAGTATTTTTCCTCTTCAGGAAAATGCTCGGGGATTTATACCCATAGTTTTTAGATCCCATAATTTGTGCAAGGGGATACCCCTTCTTCATTAACTCATTAATTTGAGTGGGAACTAATGAATCCCTATTCTAGCAACCAGAGGGGTTTTTTCCCTTATAGGAATGCATTCCCTTGTTTTTTGGGTGGTAGTAGTTTGTGGGGTAGTCCCTTATAACTTTACCACCGCACTGGGGAACATGGAAATGTTATGTCTTTTATGACTTTAAATTAGGGAAACAACCAAAAAAATCAGCGCCTATTATTAATGGTATGGGCCCTCACATCCAAAGGATTTTTAACTAGTCTAACACCTTTCTGTTTCAAAATTTCACTGAGATTTAAGTCCTTTTACCCCTAAATTTTAAAACCCATGTCATTAACTAAAAAGGCCCCACCCTACTTGATGCTACCCAGTTGAACTAGGGGGCGCCAATGTCAAAAAATTTAGCTTTTTTATTGGCCAGAAAGCCCGAAAAGGCTAAAATTTATCTTGTAATTACAGGGAGTTGCAATAAAAAACTATCTCTCCACTAAAAAATTCTTTGTGCCCCACGTCAAACATTTTTTTAACTATGGCGGATTTTCCCCTTATTCTCACCCTTAAAATCTGCCGTAAAAGGGACAGCGGATGAAATATCTACTGTTACGCCAATTTAACAAACGTGGGCTGTTTTCCTCCCTCCATTAGGGGCATAATGCACTGATGAATGGGTTTTCTACACTTCCAACAAGTAATTAGGCTAATAGGACAGGGTTATATGGCATTTTTTACCACTAAGGGAGGGTTTGGCATTACCCGGTCTTTTTAACCTTTTTTTCCTAGTGGAACAATCGGGGGATATATTACAAGTGGGGGGTGGATGTTCTTCTTCGCGGAAAGCACATTTTTTTTTCTGAAATTTACTTGAATAACCCCCATATTTAGAAAAAAGGCACCTGTTTTTTGAGTAGGTCTTGGCATGGTTACCGGGGGTTCTAGCTTAAATTTATTTACCCTTTTCTTCCCATCGTAATTTTAGAGGAGCGGGGATAACTACCCACCAAAAAAGGCTCTCTAAAAACTCTAAAGGTGGCTGATATCGCTGTTAACTTTTGGTCTGTTATCTCAATCTCCCCCCTCGGGGTTTCCCGCTCAAAACCTTGTAAATTTTCACTCTTGTATAACCCCCTTTTTTATTTGCTTGACCGTGAAATTTTTACTATTGTACCCTTTTATTTAAGCGGGCTCGCATCCGGTTGGTAAATTTTCTCCAATCGATATAAACCATCCAGTTGATTCTGTCAAGGGTTTATGGCTTCAATGGAACTTAGTTATTTTAAAATCTTCCCAAATTTCCCATGATTTTGAGAAGGGCTCAGTAGATCCATGAAAAGCAGAAAAGATTCTTTGTTATCTGATTTTTATCTTTATAATTTCCTAAGAATCTTTAGTGTCAATTATAAATTTGGGATTCTCTCGGTTTATTCCCTTTACCGCAGATAGCGGGCCTCTCAAATGACCTAAAAAAAAAGGTTTAATTTTTCACCTCTTTAGATCAGTCCTATTTTTAATTAAATTTTAATTTATCCCAAAAAAATACCAAATTTTCACCCTCAAATGGGGCAATGACAAATCGGTAATTTAAGTTTTTGGGGAAAAAAGGCTTTGGCTGTGGGTTTCTGATCACGCCTAAGTTATATATTGATTCTGTTTCCATTATTTGGACATTTTGATCATCTTTGGGTATAATTCTTCATTCTTTATCCCCAGCTTCTAAAAATTGGTAGAAGCCTCTTTTATAAATTTTCCCATTTTGTGTTTAGCATTAGCAACCCCGACTTTAAATTTATAGTCAATAGGGATAGTCCCTGCTGCTGACCACACTTATTATATATTTGTGTGGCCAACCTAATTTGCCGCCAATGCCCCTTTGTCCCCTTTCCCTCATATTTTAATTGATTGAATGAAAAGAAAAAAAAAAAGAAAAAAAAAAAAAAAGTTGGATAAATTTTATGGTTAGGGGTTCCCTTTAAATGAATTCTAAATGTGGGGGTGTGCTGTTGGCTGGCCTAACAAGGCGCATAACCAGGGCCCATAACCACCCATCACTTTATTTAAAATAACTAACTTCATAAAAATTGTTTTGGGGGAAGGAAACTTAAATGCGGCCTTTTTTCGTGGGTAAAATTTTGGCTCAGCGGGGGGTACGGCGGCCTATTTATGGCGGCCAAGCCCAAAAAAACCCCCCCCCCCCCCCCCCCCCCTTAAATTTATGTTTAGAAGGCCGAACAATGTTTCCCTGTGATCCCGAAGGATCCCTAAAAAGGGTGGGTTTTTAAATCTCTTAAATTTTAAATTTTTTAAGGCTTTTAAAATTTTCCCTTTTGCTTGGTCCCAGGGGAGTCTGGGGAGATGGCCCAGGCTCTAAAAACCCCCTCCAAAAACGTAATTCTTCCCTTTTTTCACCTTTTTTTATTTTTTAATCTGGGCCCTATCATTAACTTGCTCCCAAAAAAAAAGGGGAGGTCTAGGAAAAAACGTTGGCTTCCCGTTAAAACACCCCCCCCCTGCCAAAAAAAAAAATTCCCATGTTCCACCCAAACTTTGGGATTAAATGCCGCCAACTAACTTTATCATTCCCCCAAAAAAAAAAGGGAAAAATTTGGGGTTATGACCACCAATTTATTAAACCTGTTAAAAAAATTTAAAGTGCCACCGCGAAACCCAATTCCCAACCATGTTCCCAAGCTTCACTAAATATTCACACATTTTTGTTTCCCAAGGGGAAATTATCAGGGCAACCCAAACTGGGGGGGAATTGACCCCTTGATGGTGACCCCACTTTAAAAAAAAAAAGGGGGGTTTTTTGGGGGAAAAAAAAAAATTTTTTACCTCCTTTTAACATTACCGGGTTTAAAAAATTCTTTTTTTGATTAAAACCCTTTTTTTTAAAGCTCACTAATTATATCGAGTGGCGGGGTTTTTTCTTTCTTGACAAAACCCCTTGAAGTGGATTCAGTGGGCAAAGTTCCCAAAAAGCCTAGTGGAATTTTTACTTCTTGATTTGTTAATCCTTTAAATTTGGATTTTGTGGCCACCAAAATTTTTTTAACTAAACGTTAATTTATCCCAAATTTTTTAATTGGGGGCCCCCCAAAGGGGTTGGGAAAAAAATTTCTCAAAAAGAGTTAAAATTGGGGGTTTAAACTTCTCAAAACTATTGAGTTGGAGGTTTTTTCTAAAAAACTGAACTCCTTTAGAAGTAGAAAAAATTGAAATCCAAAATTTTATGGGACTTAAATTTTTTTTTTATTAATCCTTTTTAGAATATTTGATTCCACTTTTATTTTCTCCCCCTTTATTTACCCCCCCCCTCCCCCCTTTTTATTAAATGAGGCCGGGCCCGCGGGGGGGGGTTAGGGAAAAAATTTGTGCCATTAGTTGGGAAGGTTTTTTTTGGTTTACACTAGGCGAGGGGGGTAGAAGGAAGTTTTTTTTTAGGGGGAGGGGGGGGCCCTTTTTTTGGGAAGGGGGGAAAGAATCCAAAAATTTTTAAAGGTTCCCTTTTTTCTCTAAACCCATTTTTGCTGCAGCCCCAGTCTGAATTCATTTTACCCCCCCCCTTTTTTCCCTTTTTCTTCCCCTTCAAAAAAATTTTCCAAACCCCCCCTCTTTCCCTTTCTTCGTTAGGAAAGGAACGGGGCTTGGGGAGGGTTCTTTGGAGCCTTTGGCTCAAATTGGTAGGAGGGTTTTTGTTCCCCGGCTGGGGAGGGGTTGGGGAATACCCTTTTCCCTTGAAGGGTTTAAAAACGGCGTCCTTTGAAACGGGGGGGACCAGGGAAAGCAAAAAGGGCACTCCCCTCCCCTTGACGGGCCCTTTAGATCTCTGCGGATGTAAACTCTCATTTTTGGCCCCGGTGGCGCTTAGTACCCTTCTGCCGCGGGGCGCCTCATATACATAGGTGGAATTTGTGTTCGTATCCCGAACTCCTGACGGTAGGCGCCAAATTCCACCATTCAAATTAACCTTACTTAAAATTAGAGCGGTTTTTAGTGGATAATTTCCACACCTATGTTCACACACACACACACACATAGATCAACATCATTGGAGATCCCTCACACCCGCATACACGCAAGACTTGGCGATTCTGTTTTGTTATTTTTTGCCTTAAAAGGCCTGTAGTTATTTCGCTGTGTTTCGCTGTGTTTTTCCTGGAAAAAATCGAGGAGAGTCGCGCTGCCAGACTGGCTGGGAACAGGGACCAGCACAGGGCTCTGTCACACCGGACTAGAACCCTCCTGGGGAGAGACAAGTAGAGGTATGTCAGGAGTCTCGCTGAGGATGTCGAGGGTCATTTGAACGCTAAAGACCTCCGACCCGTCTACCGAGCCCTGAAGAAGCTCCGTTCCAAGTCTCCATCTCGGGCGAGTGCTATTCGAGCAGCAGATGGGCGCCTCGTGTCGGACATGGATGGGCAGATGGCTCGTTGGGCTGAGTACTTTGGGCAGTTGTTCACGGTGGACCCTCCAACTGAGCAGCTTCACACCACTGGATTACAGGCAGTGGATGCCGATCCTCCCATTGACGAAACCGCACCCTCTCTTGACGAAGTCAGAGAGGCTGTAGCTAAGTTGAGGGGTGGAAAGGCAGCTGGTGTTTGTAATATCAGTGCGGAGCTCCTCAAAGCTGGGGGTGAGGCCATGATCCGCGGGTTGCATGCTGTCCTGACTGCCGTGTGGCAATCAGGTACCATTCCTCCTGACTGGAAAAGGGGGCTGGTCGTCCCTATCTGGAAAGGGAAAGGGGACCGTCAGGACTGCAACAATTACCGAGGTATTACACTGCTCAGCGTGCCAGGCAAGGTGCTTGCCCGTCTATTGCTGACACGGATCCGCAGTCATCTGCTGAAGCATCAGAGACCTCAGCAGTCTGGGTTCACGCCTAGTAAGTTAACAGCCTACTAGCTCTGCGGAGTAATAAATGTGGGGTGTTGTCGGTACATGTGCAGGAGGACCAAGATCCGATCTTACAGTCCTGCTTGGTGATCCCTTCTTACTATATGGTTTGTTGAGACATGGACACTAAATAGTGCTTGGAACGATCAATTCCTTTTGGTAATAAGTGTCTTCGCAGAATCATGGGGGTAACTCGCGGGATGATTACGTATCAATCACGATTGCACCGTGAGACTGAAATCGAGGCCTATTTACATGCATAGTCGTGGTCCCAACGCAACTTCCGTCGCTATATGGCGCATGTGGCACGCTACCGCTGAAACCGATCCTTCCCTCGGGT
>JACEEZ010019174.1:50041-87922 GCA_016584305.1 Chionoecetes opilio
TGTATCTGTAAGAGACAATCCGGCGTGGAGGAGGCCAAGGGGGCGCCCACAAGGCTCGTGGCTGGGGCAAGTTGATGTTTCTTGTCGAGAGCTGCTTAGTATGGGAAAGGAGCCTGCATGGAGACTCGCGCGTGGTGACCCCCGGGAGTGGCGTCGTAGGGTTGGCGAGGCGATGCGCCCCCCGGCGTATGCCCCCAATGATTACCTCCGCCAACGAAGTTGGAGGGGTTATGTTTTCACCCCGATCTGTCTGTCTGTCTGTCTGTTTGTTAGTGTACAGGATTTCTCAAAACGTTACGAATAGATTTGGACCAAACTTGGTATACCAAGTCTATTTGGTATAAGGAAGACCTGATTTAATTTTGGATGAAATCTATTGAAAACTGTTGCCATGGCAACCAATTGATGAAATATTCGGGCGGAGGTGTGCGCTCTACTGAGTGCCCGCCCCTTAGTTGATTGATGTGTTTCTCCTCCATAACATCCCTTCCACCCTCCTCTCCTAAACCATCACCCTGTCCTCCTCTCCTTCTACTTCTTCCTCCACCCTTCCCCCTTACTCCTCCTTCATCCACCCTGCTCTCCTCCCTCCGTCTGCTCCTCCACCAGTACTGCGCCTCGCCACATGCACCACATAAACCAGCGGATTGCACGCACATCGAAAAATATTATCCCGCACAGCCATGCATGGTATGTCTTGTGTGTGTGTGTGTGTGTGTGTGTGTGTGTGTGTGTGTGTGTGTGTGTGTGTGTGTGTGGTGTGTATGTATGTATATATGTGTGTGTGTGTGTGTTTGTCATTTACCCATGGTCTGACACGCGCGACGGACACGAGATCGCCAGTTTTACCCTCCCGGAGCGAGCTTGGAGCTGATCATGACGGATCTTTGGGTAATGCTGAAACCTCACATACCACACACCCCATCCCCTTACTTAAGGGGAATAGTATCCACTCGAATTTGTCAGTGAAAAATGCCCGGGAATGAGCGAGGCCGGGGATCGAACACCGGACCACATAATGACGCGAACGCTTTAACCCACCAAGCCGTTCAGGCGGTGTGTGTGTGTAATGTGTGTGTATATATATATATATATATATATATATGTGTACGTGTTTGTGTATTTGTGTATGTGTGTGCGTGTGTGTGTGGAAGTGTGTATGAGTGTGTGTGTGTGTGTGTGTTTATGTATGTGCACGTGAGACAGTCAAATTCCAGAACACTATACTGACGAAGACACACACACACACACACACACACACACACACACACACACACACACACACACACACACACACACACTCATACAAACATATACACATACCAAATAACTCGATAAACTAACTAATACGAATTCCTCGAATTATTTGGTGTACGACACCAAATTACGAATTATTTGGTGTTCGACAGAGGGCGTGGTGGGTCGCGGAAGAGGAAGAGAGAAGGAAGAGGAAGGGGAAGGTTGCTAGGGAAGTCAATGACCTCCCGTTGCATGCTATTTAAGGCGTGGGTCTGCAAATTATTTCAGCGAGACAAAAACAGGCCCACCACACATCCAAGTTGACCTGATCTCGCTTTTGACCTCTAACCTGAGAGAGAGAGAGAGAGAGAGAGAGAGAGAGAGAGAGAGAGAGAGAGAGAGAGAGAGAGAGAGAGAGAGAGAGAGAGAGAGAGAGAGAGAGAGAGAGAGAGAGAGAGAGAGAGAGAACAGGTATATATTTATGGGTGAGTCAAAGTGGTATATAGCTAGAATGCTGCCTCACACCTGTTACTCACCTGTATAAATACGTATTTTATAATACTCAGTTTTTACTCGCAACTCCCTGCCCCTTTTATTTTTTACCTGCCTCTGTCCCCTGTGTCGAAATTCAATTTTCACCTAAACAACCCACGGTATTTTAATATTATTGTTTGATCAACTCGCTACTTTTGCACCACTCTACGTATATTGTTTTAAGTTATTGCTGGTTTGAAAGACTATCAGCTGCTACTATACTACTACTTATACTACTACTACTTATACTACTACCACCACCACTACATGTACTTCAAATATTTCAGCAATACAAATATCAGTAACCACATGAGGACACATACTATTATCACCGGAAGATAGAGACAAGGGGTAAGGATTGCCGTGTCAGGTTTCGAGGGTGTGTGTGAGCAATTGGGTGTGATTGGGCAGCAACATACTCATTTCGGTTGTTCTTTGCACGCTAGCCACATATCCTGCGCAAAAACGAGGCCGATACGAGGACGACGAGGAGGTGGCGAGGGAGTGAAGGAACCAATTGATAAGTGGAGGGAGGGAATAGAGTGAGGGAGTGGAAGTGTGAGGCATTCAGGTGTCGCAGAGGATTATGGAAGGAAAAAGCCTTAGAGGAAGGGGTATGGAGTTGGGCAGGGTATGTTTAATTTAGCTAACGGGATGTGTGTGTGTGTGTGTGTGTATGTGTGTGTGTGTGTGTGTGTATGTGTGTGTGTGTGTGTGTGTTTACGTGATACTCGGTGTAGGCTTTATATATTCGACGCCTTCGCTTAGAGGCGTAAAATATTTTCACACATGAATAAACCAGCAAATTACTCGACCGTCAAACAAGTACCGCAAGATAGAAAAATAGAGAGAAAGTTAGATAGAGAGAGCGAGAGAGACAAAGACAGAGAAAGAGATATAGGTAGAGAGAGAGAGAGAGTGGGGGGTTCTAAAGCCCGGCTCCCACCTTCCCGCTTGTGCGGCCGCCATACAACAACAAAGACGTCACAATGACGTCACAACAAAGTCTACCGCACCGCCGTACGGCCGCCGTACAAAGTTAAATTCAAGTCATCTCTCCCGCTCGGCGGTGTCCGCTCGAGCGGAGTTGCCAACTGTGCCCAGTTACCACAAATACCACTCAAGCGGTGATGATGGTGACGTCATTGTTGAGCGGTGTTGTTGTAAGACGGCCGTACAAGCGGGCTGATGGGAACCGGCCTTAAGTCGACAAGACACTGCAGGGTGATGAATAATACACACTCTCTCTCTCTCTCTCGACCTATAACCTTAGTACCACTCAGCCTTCCCAACCCTCCCCCACCCACACCCTTACCTACACCAGACACATCAGGCTGCACCCCGCTACTCTCTTACTTCCTTAATAACCTAGCCCACCTCCGCCGATCAGCTAAGCAACATGTCAAACCCATTGGAACGTTACGAACCGGTGTCGAAATCAACCAAATTAACCGACGCACCACTCGACTGACTTCAATCTTTAGGACGTCGATTCTCCTCTGTCTCCTCCTCCTCCATTTACTCCTCAGCCGACGGAACCACAGCTAGCATGACGCCCCGCTGCCTTAACGAGTCTGGCTGATCAATCTCCCCCGCTGGCTTTATCTGGCCACAAATCATCGCTTTCATTAGAAAAGGAAGCAGCAGTGTTCCCGTTTCTGTCTTGTTATTACAGGTAACGGGGGTCAACCACAGAGTTATACACTAGAGCACGCATTCTCTACCCCAGTGGGTAGGCGGAGTGAAGCAAGCGGGGTCGGGTGGCGGGCAGCATATAATGGGGTCTGTTGTGTAATTTCGTGAAAATTTCGTATAGATTTTCCAAAAAGTTTTTTTTTTTTATATACTATGCACCTTTTCAAGTAACAAAAAATATGTTTACATTTTTTCCTATCCCATCTTCATCATATGGCAACATATTTTCAAAATGGCTGCCATAATATGAACAAAAAACATTTATTCGCCAACATGTTTTGTTTTGACGATTATTGAGACCCAAATAATGTTGTATGTGTGTACGTAATCCCATATATTACTTATCTGCAAGGTATACAATAATTTTGGTTGTGTTTTTGCAACAATTGGGTAGATTTTGAAAAACTACGTCCCTGTACTGATAAGGCAAAGCTCGTTCATGCATTGGAAAGCTTAGTGGACTCACAACAGACGACAGACGCGGAACTGCCACAGGTTGTAAGTGATATGCACGACAACACGTGTATCATATTTGACGGGATGGCCCTAGTCCAGGAGATGGCTGCCAACAAGGAAAGAATAAAAACCTGCAAAGATTTATCAGTTGCTATCACACGAGCAGTCAATTACAAATCTAAAGGATATGTCATTGCCTATGTCATCTTTGATGACTACAGTGTTCAAACCTCTATGAAGAATTTAACACGAAAACGCCGTACTGGAGACAAATCGTCAGGCAGAGGCTTCAAAGTTGATAAAACTACCCCAATTCGAGATTTCGCATAATTTCTAGCGAGTACTGCAACCAAGGATAGTTTAACATTATTTCTTGCTGACCAACTAGTCCGAGGTGTGAAATCAAATATTGTAACAGTTACAAGACAAGGCGTCCTGGATAACGTGCAAGCAACACAGAACATCGTCAGAATAACTAGTACTCATGAAGAGGCCGATACGAAGATGATCCTGTATGCAGCAGGGATTCGTAAGCTAGGGTACCCTAATAAAGTTAACATCTACTCATCCGACACTGATGTACTAGTTATTGCAATGACCATGTTATCTCATCCTGGGCCTGAGGTCGCTCTGATCATGGGTACTGGAGAAAACCGACGACGCATTGAACTTCATGGATTGTTTGACCGAGTGGATTCACATAAAATATCAGGTCTGTGTGGGATGCATGCACTAACCGGGTGTGATACGACTGGTCGAATACATGGGAAGGGAAAGCTGACTTGTTTCAATGTCTACATGAGTTCCAGCAATGATGTTATTCACGGCTTGGCAGCTCTCGGTATCGGAGATGCACCCACTGATAATGTCCTTCGAGCGTGCACAAAATATATTTGTAGCCTGTTCGGCACAAAACAAATTAACCATGACAATGCTGAAGATCTGCGCTGGTACATGTTCCGTCAGTTAAAAGCTCACCAGGGAGTGGAACGCTTACCCCCGACACAAGGTGCCATCCTTCAACTAGTGTTAAGAGCACATTTGCAATGCAGTATCTGGAAGCAATCACTTGAGACGCACCCAATCCTTCTCGACCCACTCACTCTTGGATGGACAGCATCGAATGGATGATTTGCACCAATTCTGTCCACAAATCCACCTGTTCCAGATGTCCTCATTCAGCTCATTAAATGTGGATGCAACACTATCAAATGTGGAGCTCGATGTATGTACCTGCAAGAAGAACAATATAGTGTGTACCGAATTATGCAAATGTGAGGCAGATTCTGACAGATGTGACAATATTGACTCTTCGGCCATATGTGACGATGACGAGGAGGTTGACTCCATCGATGATGACATGTTTAATTATTAAATTTGTTCAAACGTAATGATTAAAGATTAAGTGGAAAACGTTTTTCTTACTGTTTATGCCACAGGCAAAAGTGTGGGTTGTCTTACGTCCATCCGAACGTCGCCACATCATAACTCCTAACATGCTGTGTGCGGATTGGTGACCTTGACCTACCTTTTCTAGATCAAACTGCTCCAAACACCTCTCTATTTTGGTGTCTCACACACACATGCATGATGCGTAGGCCTACTATAATATCCTTGCACGTAAATTTTTGGTGAGCACTTTTGCAAGAATATTGGTGATATATTAATTGAAACACAGTAATATTTTTAATTAATATCAAGTATCTACCTACCTTTATAATAGTATGGCTTTATATGCTGGAAAAACGAACCATATTTGTACTGGGCTGCATCACAAACCCTG
The DNA here is from genome assembly GCA_016584305.1 of Chionoecetes opilio. Classification (NCBI taxonomy): domain Eukaryota; kingdom Metazoa; phylum Arthropoda; class Malacostraca; order Decapoda; family Majidae; genus Chionoecetes; species Chionoecetes opilio. The sequence continues at coordinate 55,749 of JACEEZ010019174.1, forward strand.
TTCTTGATCACGGTGTCGCATATTTTAGCTACGCGATAGCCTTTTTGAAAAATGGCTGCCAAATAGTGAACATGGCCGATGAAAAAATGTAAGCAACTTTTTTTCCCCTCTTTATGGTCCATACTTTCCAAAAAAAACTGTTTGCAAAAATCTATACGAAATTTTCACCAGAGCTGTATTGATTACACAACAGACCCCACTAATATTCCCGTGATTTGGAAGAGTACGTGGTATAGGCGTGTCAACAGCCAATCACGCTCGTCACAACTCGTGACGTCACATAAAGGGGTGGAGCTCACGTACGTGATCGCTGGGTTGAAATTTGTTTTGTTTACATATTATTTACGCCCATCATTTATACCATTACGCCCATATTCATACCATTTAAGCCCTTTATATTGCTATATTATGTTCTATAATATGCTTCTATGCTATGTTCTATGCTATATTATGACTTCAGCTTCGCGAAAGGAAATTGATAAGGCGAAACAGGTGTTTGAAAGAAGGACCCTTCATAACTTCCCTTACATCCTTCAAATACCTCCCTTCAATACCTCCCCTTTCACCCTTCATAACCTCATACTTTGTTTCACCCCTTCAATACCTCCTCTCACCCCTCATACTTTGTTTCACCCCTTCAAAACCTCCCCTCTCACCCCTCATACTTTGTTTCATCCCTTCAATACCTCCTCTCACCCCTCATACTTTGTTTCAACCCTTCAATACATCCCCTCTCACCCCTCATAACCTCATACTTTGTTTCACCCCTTCAATACATCCCCTCTCACCCCCTTCAACTTTCTTTCACCCCTCATAACCTCATACTTTGTTTCACCCCTTCAATACATCCCCTCTCACCCCCTTCAACTTTCTTTCACCCCTCATAACCTCATACTTTGTTTCACCCCTTCAATACATCCCCTCTCACCCCTCATCTCATAATTTGTTTCACCCCCTCAATACCTCCCCTCTCACCCTATTAAATTTGATCTCACCCTTCATGCCTTTTCTCACACCTCTTACTTAACCTTTCACCTTTCATACCTTTCCTCAGATCCCTAAAACTTTCCCTCACACCCCTTATACCTTACTTCATATCTCTTACACTTTCCCTCGCACCTATAAAACCCTCTTACACACCCGTCATATCTCCAATTGTTCTCTCATTGTTACCCACATACACCCCCAGCCACCCTCTCAATTCAAATCCACATACAAATTAGACTGTACTTGAGTTTGTATAATCAAGATATGCCAAACGTGACTAAATACAAATTGATTAGGCAAAACAGAGGTGTTTGTGGGAAAATGGTACCAGCATACCATTCATACCATCCATACATCATACCATCCCTCTCAGTCCTCTAACTTTTCCTTAAACTTCTTAAACCTGTCCTCATAATCTCAATATGTTCTACCCCTTTAAACCCTTCTTATATACACTCCATAAACTTGTGCGGCGACTATCGTCTTGTGTTAACAAAGATGACGGCTACTGTGACCAAAATCCAAGTGGGTAAAGAGCTATCCTACAAATCAGTGATATAGGTACTACGTTCAAGGCAATAATGTTGCCGCACTATGTTGTAAAGTTACAAATGAAATATCTTAAGGTCGTTTCTTTGACAAACGTTTCAGTTTTGTTTTGACCAAACCGTTGTTACTCAATTTAACCACTTTCTTTGCAGTCTGATGCTTCATAATTATCATATTTATTAGTTTAGGTAGTTCCTTCCCATTTCCTTAGCTAAGCCTGATCTCGCTTTGTTCTACCTCGTATACAACGTATGGATAGCCTACAATTTCTGTAGTACAAAGTTCCATAACTGTCACAACTACTAACAATAGTGTTCACAATGCATCAGCTGTGTAAGTAATTTTGTTTCAAACATAATATATTATCTAGCGCATTTATGTATTTAAACTTACTACAGTAAATGTCAAATAATCAAATTCTGCAATCGCTACTAATAAAACACAATAAAGCTAGATATATCCCAACTTATATTTGTAGGACAATGAATATACTGTATGTAGATCAATATGCACAGGTCTGAATATATATATATATATATATATATATATATATATATATATATATATATATATATATATATATATATATATATTTATATATATATATATATTCAGACCTGTGCATATTGATTCTACATACAGTATATTCATTGTCCTACAAATATAAGTTGGGATATATTAGCTTTATTGTGTTTTATTAGTAAAGATTGCAGAATTTGATTATTTGACATTTACTGTAGTAAGTTTAAATACATAAATGCGCTAGATAATATATTATGTTTGAAACAAAATGACTTACACAGCTATATATATATATATATATATATATATATATATATATATATATATATATATATATATATATATGTGAGGGCTGGGAACGTGGAGAAATGAGGAATAGGAGGGAAGAGAAGGATAAATAAGAGAATAGGGGAAGAGGAGAATAAGAAGAGAGAATACTGCTAAAGGTAGTAGATAGAGAGAGAGAGAGACGACGATGTTGTGATGACACAAGCTATACGTATCTACCAAGCGAGGGGAGATATTGCTGACATGGGTATAACCTTTGGCCTGTACCTCCCACCCCACGCCTCGCCTGCCTCCTTGAAGAGAGGACAAATAGAGATTCCTTCTGGCTATATGTGTGGGCAAACGTGCTTTTCTGCGTCGCGGTGATCTCTCATATGAGACTAGTGTATTTGTCCAAGTGCAGCGAGCGAGATACGTGGTATTACTTCCAGGTACACGCGCTCAAGGATGTGGTTGAGTCCCACTCTGCGCGCCCACCTACACACGCCACGCCCTCGACGCCCCAACGTCCGCTGTTCCGCTTTGTCCCACGGGGCAGGTGCCTCTCCACTCTACGCTGCTACTACGCCCTACTAGAGCACCTTTCCCGTGGCCTTGTCCTTGTGGCCTTCCCCTGGGCCCCTAAGATGACGGGGCCGGGCGGGGCAAAAAGGGAGCGCTATGCGTGGCCCCTGGGGGCGGGTGAGTGCAACTTTACGCTGCCGCGACGTCACAGCAACACAACCCGCCCCTGTGACTTTTCTCCTGGGCCCCAGGGACCACGAGGCTACGGCGAGGCAACCAAGAAGCGCCCCGCATAGCCCCCATTGGCGGAAAGTGCAACTCTACGAGGCCATGACGTCCCTGCAACACAACCTGCCCCTGTGGCTTTTCTCCTGGGGCCATAGGGATTCCCGGGGCCGCCACGGGGCGACGAAGGAGCGCTCCGCTTTGCCCCAGGGGTCAGGTAAGTGCAACTATACGATGCCACGACGTCCTACCACACTACCTGCCCCTGTGGCTTCCCTTCAGGGCCCTCGGGGGACCACTGGGCATTGGGGCGAGACACTAGCGGCGGGATCGGGGCGGAGGTGAAACTATACGCTGCTACGACGCCCTACTAGACACCACTGCACCTGAGGCTTCCCCTGGGTTCCCTCTGGGACCCCGGGGCATTACGAGACACCCGCAGCAGGGTTTGAGGACCCCTTCAGTACCACATACAGGTCTTCCAGGAGGCTACGCAGCAGATGGGGATGTATTCATATGATTGACAGTGCATGACAGGGGCGGGCGATTAATGGATGCCCCCGGGGTAACTATGCAAGTTAGAGACCTCGGGGGGGGGGGGGGCAGGGAGGGTCGCCCCCCCGGCAATGCCGGGACGTTACCAGCCTGGGGAGACAAGCTCCCCGTATCTCCGGCGACACGGGCACTGCCCCGTTTACCTTCGGTAGGAAGGAGATATGCCCAACCTGGCACCCTTCAGGTAGGGGTGCCGGGGTTAGTTGTCATTGCCACGTTAGCGGCCGATTGGATAGAACCGTAGCGGGTTGGGGGGCCGCTAAACAGGAGCATCAATCGTTAAGCCCCCACGCTTAAATCTTTTCAAAAGAAGAGTAACAAGACACCTCCCGAACTAAATTGGCCTACCCCTCTGTTTGTATTTTATTCTCTTACTGTCTTCTTTATAGGGACTGGCAACTAAGCGGGCTTTGTGTTACCCATTTTTGTTGTGCCCTTGGCCAGTTCCTTGTGATGTAAAAAAAAAAAAAAAACGCAATTTCCCCCCTTCGGGCGTCGGGGCTTAACAATATATATATATATAAGGCATTTTCCTAAACATAAGTAAGGGTTGGCGCAAATACAGAGCAATTTCCTTGCAGTAAAAAAAAAACTGACATTCAATTTACACATCTTACTACAACTACAATTTACTAAATCTTGATAAACAAGAGTATTCCACTGAAAAACGGAGGAAGAGTATTTGAAGCATGTATAAGATCAGTATTGCTGTATGGTTCTGAGACATGGACTTAGATAAAGAAGTTGGAGGATGTGTTGGTTGGTTGTGATCGGAGAATGTTGAGGTATATGACTGGGATCACATGAAGAGATGAAGTGTCAGAAAAAAATCTGATATTATAAAGAAATATTATGATGATTGATCAAATGAGATTTAATGTCCACTCCCATGAGATTTGGCATTAGCAACATTGCACACAACTGTCAGAAGAAAACCTGACACTATATGGAAATATGATGATGGACCAAATGAGATTTAATGTCCACTCCCATGAGATTTGGCATTAGCAACATTGCACACAACATTATGGGCCAAATTTCTTGGTCGCTTCACTTTCCTAATCACGCCCCCTGGTCGTCGTCCTTTGAGAAGAGCAGCAGCTCCTCTCGGCACACCTGGTCCTTTTCTCGATAAGGAAGTTGGCTGGCATGATATTTTTCTCCGTCCTGGCCCACCTTTCCTTATGGAAAAACTTTGTTCATGAAGTATATTGTCGAGCCCATTTGTACTCCTTACATTTTTCCAGCGGCAAATCCATTTATCTATGGCCAAAACAGTACCCTCTGGCCCTTCAACACCGAACTTCCTGACAACTTCACTGATAACATCAAATGCTTCCTGAGTTTTCTCCTCTACGATTGAACTTTTACTCTTTGTCGCATCTAAGGTGTTCCTCTCCTCATCCTCCTCTGTTTTTACTTGCTTCTGACCAAGTATGGTTTCTTGAGGCTCATCAGTCAGACCCCTGAAGAAGGACTCGTCTGGAGTCCTTTCATTTTCTTGAGGCTCATCAGTCAGACTTCTGAAAGACTCATCTGGAGTCCTTTCATTTTCTTGAGGCTCATCAGTCAAGCCCCTGAAGAAGGACTCATCTGGAGTCCTTTCATCTCCTACAACCAATGCAGCTAGCCAATGTAGATTTTCAGCTTTTACGGCAAATTGTTGTGGCAATTCCGTTAAACTAAATTCAGCACATGCTGCCTGATGTTTACATACAGCCTCATTCTCACCTTTTGGACATGTGCACATTCCAATAGATAAATCTATATCATATGATTCATCTGGATTTGACTGACTCTTTACGATAAACTTTTTCACTCCTAAGGATGTAATTGCCTGCATTGATACTGTGCCGATGTTGTTGCTCTTAACCCGCCTTCGTCCCAGAGCGATATCAACCAGTCTCTGCCGCATGTAGACGTCAAAGATTTCGACCATGAACACAACCAGTTGGGCTGTGTTGAAGGCCTTGCACCTACAAATGTAAAGGAGGCATACATTAATTAAGATATTCACTCATTTAAATGGCAGAAATTGTTAGTTGTTTTGAAAAGGTTGAAATATGGGTAACCCAGCTTGTTTCCATATAAATAATAATACAATTCAAACCTTTTGCAGTTTACACACACACACACATACACATACTTCTGTGGTCCCCATATAATTGGAAATAATACAGAGAATGGCAACAAAGATGGTTCCAGAGCTAGAACTAACTTGCTACCTGTGCAAGATCAGGATACATCTCATGCATCCTCCACCATGCAAGAAGATCTTCGTCAGTGCCAATGCGCTTCTCTTTGAGGTACTTGTCGATGGTTGCTGATGCTTGCTGAGAGAGCTGCTCATCTTCATCATCACTGTTTGAAAACAGAATTGCATTCATGGCTTGAGTGATAGTGGTGCTACTACTTGTAGAAGATTTTGAAGCATCGTGTGGCTGTGGTTGTTTACCTTTAACTGTTTTAGACCTGTTTTTTTTATTTCTTCACATTGTCGGCCGATGGCGACTTTAACTCTGTCTGTGGCAAACTGAGAACTGAAAATTTTGTTTTGTATCTGGGGTCCAAAAATGTAGCAATGACATACAAGTCATTGTTCTCTGCAAAATTGAACCTTTTGCTAATTTCTGTAAATATGGTCTCTCTCATCCGCTTAATTCCTTGACTGTCTTCGGCTGATGATGTCAATACTCTCTTCAGAGTGGTTACGAGAGGAATTACGTCAGCTGTTGATGATGAGTTCTTGCTGATTTTCTTGGTGATATCATCCAAGGGTTGGAGTACAGTGATACAGTTGGTTAGAATATCATTGTCTTGGGGTGTTAAGGACTGGATTTTTGCATTAGAGCTGGCATACAAGCAGAGAGATTCATTAAGATTTTTCATCCTTATCATAATTTGCAGAGTGCTGTTCCAGCGAGTGGGAACGTCATGTATTACAGAGAGCTGTGGAACATTTATTCTAGTCTGTATTTTCTTGAGTTCCTCTTGGGCCATGGTCGAATGATTAAAGTGTGTTGCAATTGACCTACATTTTGAGGTGAGGTCAGTGACTGATTTTTGAGATGTCAGGCAATTTTTAATGATAAGGTGCAGTTGATGTTATTCACGCCAGAAAGAAACAGAGCTTTCTTTATATTGGTACCAGCATCTCTCATGACACAGTGCACATCATCTGGTGACAGCTTCCATTTCTTCAACAGTCGATTAAACACTTCACTAAGGTATTCACCTGTGTGACGTTCAGTGAGTGGTTCAGCACACAACACGAAACTGTGGCGTTTGAAATCCTTGTCTATCGCATGACTAGTCAGAGCTAACAAAGAAACTCCTGATTGATTATTTATCGGACCATTCATCAGTGGTGAAAGAAAGCTTGGTGGATTGTTTGATAGAGTTGACTAAATCTGAAACTTTCGTTTTAACGCAGCCATACATTTTCTCACAAATGATGTCTCTGTAATATTTTCTTTGACGTAGTGGATATTGTGGGACCGCTTCTTTCATTAGCCGTAAAAAGCCAAGATCTTCCACGTGAGAAAATGGAAGATCATCCAATACTAGCATTTCTGCAATTTTACTGTCCATTCTTTGCGTGTTTGCGTTGTTAACGTCCTACAACTTTACGTTTTCCACAAACGTTTCAAGTTTCAAGACCTGCAAGTCGTTTCGACCTGCTTTAAAAAAGCAGGTCGTATAATATACGCGGTCTTCTCTGTCACCCACGAGCACAATCAATTTTCTTTGAAAGAGACCAGTATTACAGCAGCCTACTCCGTACTGGCGTCCAGTCACACCAGTGTGGTTTGGGATTATTTCGAAATTATCTCTAGTGACATTGCAAAATGTAAACTTTGCAATAATAATTATCCTCAAAAAGGAAGAACGACATCTGGGTTGAGAAACCATCTCAGCAAATTATGCTTACTGCAGTATAGCGCACAAAGCAATGAGTTGAGTTCAGTAACAGTGACCTTGAGAGTAGCGGCTGCCGCCTGCCACCCTATTGGGGGTTGAGGGTGGAGGTAGTGTCCGAGGGACTATGTATGACCTTGGCTACCACTACGCTTTCTCACCCCATTCTTCTAAGGCCATGTCACACGGACACTTTTTCTGGCATATTTTGGTAGTAAACGCGTATCAGGCAATGAAACAGGCATCATTTGATGCCTGATACCGGTGTCGTGTGGGCAAGTGTCTGTTTATGAGGGAATGTCTGTTTACTAACAATGGCAAAGAAAACGGGAGTTGAGGGGAGTAACTAATAATTTTGACAGGATTTTCTTGAAAATAACCTCATTGTGATTCCCACACAAAGTTACTATAATTAAAGTAAACCTAAACTTAACCTAACCTAACTTAACGTTTTTCTAACCTTACCTAACCTAGTGGTCTGCCGAAAAGGGAGAGTTACTATAATTAAAGTAAACCTAAACCTGACCTAACTTAACGTTTTTCTAACCTTACCTAACCTAGCGGTCTGCCGAAAAGGGAGAGCGCGTGGAGAATATGCCGCCTGGACATGCCTTTGTTGATCAAGTCAAAATTAGTAATTACTCCCCTCAACTCCCGTTTTCTTTGCCTTTGTTTAGTAAACAGACATTCCCTCATACACAGACACTTGCCCACACGACACCGGCATCTTTTGGTAGCAAACGCAGTCACGCATGTTTGTTCTTTTACCACCAGTACCGGTGTCGTGTGGGCAAGTGTCCGTTTGTGAGGTGGAGTCTGTTTACTAACAAAGGCAAAGAAAACGGCTGTTGAGGGGAATACTTACTAATATTGACTTGATCAACAAAGGCATGTCCAGGCGTCCTACGACAACAAACTCGTCTTTATTTGTCATTAAAGGGGGAGGGGGGGGGTCACGAAGTGGAACAATCGCCGACGTCGGCGAGAATTCCTATCGGCAACAGTTATAGGTATGGTTTTGAGCATATATGATATATGAGGCATTCAATTTCGTACAGAAATGTCCTCTGAGCAGGAGATGGGGTTATATACGGGTGGTTAAGACATTTCTGTACGAAATTGAATGCCTCATATATCATATATGCTCAAAACCATACCTATAATAGCGCATTTTCGTGACGTTCACCGCCCTGGTTCAGTCCAGTCCGGACCGGGTCAGGGTGGACTGATGGTCGCGAAAATACATCGAGACTGGCCCCGTCCCATTCGTCGTTCCTATTGGCTGGGGGATCGAGTGGGCGGTACTGAACTGAACTGTGGAGGCGGCAGGCGTCCATCTTGTCAATATCCTTTTTGTCGTCCGCCTTTTAACCTGTGCTGAAGACTTTACAACTACCACGCCTGTGATACTATAGTCTTATGGTCGACCATCATGGTGTTTCATGTCTTATCAGCAGCACGAGAAGCTCCTGGTCGCCTTCCCCGCTGACTGTAGTGCGCATGCGCCCGTTCTCCCCACACTGGTCCAACCTAGTCCTGCTCGCTGGCTCAGCCCGGCCCAGTCCGTTCCAGCCCGGTCTAAACTGCCTCGCAAAAACAGTGGCCGTCCGGGACTAGCCCAGTCCAGACCGGGCCAGAGCGGCCGCGAAAATGCGGTATAACTGTCGCCGATAGGAATTCTCGTGTTCCACTTCGTGCTCCCCCCCCCCCTTAATGATAAATAAAGACGGGTTTGTTGTCGTAGGACACTTGGACATGCCTTTGTTGATCAAGTCAATATTAGTAAGTATTCCCCTCAACGTCCGTTTTCTTTGCCTTTGTTAGTAAACAGACTCCACCTCACAAACAGACACTTGCCCACACGACACCGGCATCCTTGTTTACATTTTGGAGCAGCCGACGCCACGCAAGACTTGTACGAACTACACATTTCAGTTAAATAAAGAGAAATTACCAATCTTGGGTGGTCAAGAGATGCTGTAGCATCTCTATGTGATATGTTTAGGGAAAATGAGTGTTGTATATAGGGAATATAGGTGTATAATTTTGTATAGTAATAGTAATATGGTGTAGATGAGAGGACAAAAATAAAGACGAGAGGAGGAAAATAAAGTGTTTGGTAGAGTAGGGTAGGAGAAATAAATAGGTTTTTACTCTATATATACAAGACACGTATATGATAATTATGGTACATGCGTGTTATTTCGGTTTTTTTAACATATGATTTAGATATATAGTTAAGTTTTGAGTTGTTGATGAGAAGTTATGACGGAAAATGTTGATAAAAACTTAAATTAAATAGGAATTTAATAGGCTGCGCGTGATTTTACTATAGAAATAGGGATAATATGATGTGTTATTTTTACTTGATTTAAGAATTCAAGTAAGGTTTCTTTATGTTTATCAAGGGAAATGTGAACAGGGAAGGACATTTTATCGATGCCAGTAGAAGCAGAGTAGCTAAGATAGAAGAATAAGATCTTACCTACTCTGGTAGGAAGATGCTCTCGTAGCCGAAACGCCGTGTGACAACACGCGCACTTTTTGCCATCACTACGAGCATCTTTTGGTAGCAAAATACCAAAAGATGCCGGAAAATATCGCTTGTGTGACACGGGCTTTATGCTCGGCTAAACTATTGATTTATTTACCGATTTGATTATAGTATATTTGGTATATCTTTGATTGTGTAATATTATGTTCACTTGTTATTTTTTTAGTATTTTTGTAAAATTAGTATTTGGGCAAAATATTCGCATATTCGCAAACAACTTCGAGTGAGGAGTGCGAATATTGAAAAAACATGCGAATATTCGCAATTGCGAATGCGAATATTCGGTCCATCACACACACACACACACACACACACACACAGCCAATCCATTACAGCTCGATTCAGAAATTAACAACTTCCTGCCATTATAAGAACTTCTTAGCTCAGACAACTAATAAGAACCAAGTATGCTGAAAAGCCTCTCCTAAAGCAGCCACCTAGTAAGTTAATTTGATTATGTTGTACCAAAGACTACTGTATACAGTAGTCTTTGGTTGTACAAAATGAAGATAAAGCTTTACTTGCTGAGCACAATTTCCTTGATAATACAAATTGTGGCCTCCCAGTAGTTGTTAGTATGATGTCCTCTCAACAGGGTACCTGCGCGGAAAGTTATGCCCCATTCTGTCCCTTCGTTCAACAAGTGCAGTCATGTACCTGAAACAATGAAACAGTCATAAGTGATTATAGAAAGAAGTTTCATTAACTTTATAATAACTTGAATGTGTGTCCAAATTTGGCTACAACAATGAAATAACTAAGTATTTCAGTGAAATACAATCATATGTACTTTTATTTTTTCATATATATTGAACTGATGTCTGGCACATTTCCCCCTTTTTGCCATTAATTAATTCATTCATATACGTATATTGAAAAAATATGATTGATGAAATATTATTTCAATATATGAATACATTGCAAGTAAATTTGGCTTACCTCAAGAAATTGGGATTTCTCTTAACTAAGGAATTATTCTGAAAATTTTCCCAAGTTTCCATAAAGAATATTGGGGACTTAGAATAAACTAGGGACTTAACAAGACTCTTGAGGTCTTACCGACTGTCCTTATCAATACCATGCTTTCCATCCAATAACCAACGCCACACCTGAGCTGCAACACATGGAAGATACAGAGAAATGACTGTGCTGTGGGCCAGTTAGCTTTTAGGGCATTCCTCTCTGTATCACAGTTATCTGTCATGAAACAGTCGGGGGCTCCTTTTCCATAAAAAGCGACGGGGCCAAGGCAATCCTTACTCATGCAGAAACCTGTGAAATACACAATAACAATACTGATGTAGGCATGGTCCCTGAAGAAGATAAAGTATCATTATGTTATATATCATATCTTAAAGTATCAATTTATAAGAAAATAAAGTATCATTACAATATAAAGCAATTCGTTTTTAGATGAGAAATCATGATGATCATCTTTCTGATGTCTTTCTGATGTGTTTGTAGACAATATGAGCTAATTTGTTGTCAGTACTGCAGCTGCCAAGCTTCTGACAAAGGATGTAATAATCCAGCTAGTTAAATAAAGGATAGGTGCTGGATGATTATGTACTAAGTGACCCTGTGACCCACACGCCTCGTGAAAATTGGACTCATCATTTTCGTAAAATAGAACAATTTTCCAATTTATATTACATCCTTTTACTGTTAGGAACAAACAAACAAATAAACAAACTATTGTAAGATTCATTCATTCAGTTTCTCAGTGTAGAATAGAGTTTGATTTCCCTTATGTACTTAAGAGAGTGGACATAACATTTTTCCAATTTGGTCACCAAGTCCATCCTTATGCATCACTACTGCTCTTAAAAACCTATTTTTCCTTCAAAAAGGAAGCTAAGACTTTAATAAGCGAGACTTTTTTGTTGTACTTCTCATGTCCTAAACTTGAGAGAACGTGTAGTGGTATTTACCTCAGGTTTTAGTAAATTCATCATTTTTTTAAATTTGACCCTAAATGTTCACATGGACCTACATTATTCTGTTTGGTATTTTTAAAAACTTCTCTAATGTGTAATAAACTAGTACAAATTGAAAAACAAGGAAATTTGTCACTCCAAATGTTTTATTTTATGTTTTGTGTATTACAACCCTAGATTTTTCAAAAATTTTGATATAACTTTGTATTTACGATCCTACTGAAAACGTTCATTGTGTAATCAACTTCACTTTAGCTAAATCTTGTAGCAGATAAGTTAAGCTTTCTTTTGAGTGGTAATTCATTTCCGTAAGTGAATTTGTTTAGGTGCTATGGCGATCGAAAGGAGGCTCACCCGTCATTCGGAGGGTCATTTCCGGATTTTGACAAATCCGTGATTTATGAGATTATTGCCAGGTTTCAGATGAGCTACCCACGTTAATATTATGCCCCAGAGGTCCTCTATCAAAATCAGGTGAGTGATCTCGGGTTCCTCTCAAACACGAAAACACCCCTTGGCTCCAGGAGTATAGGGGATATCAATCAATCATTGGGGGCATACGCCGGGGGGCGCGTCGCCTCGCCCACCCTACGACGCCACTCCTGGGGGTCACCACGCGCGAGTTCCCATGCAGGCTCCTTTACCATACCAAGCAGCTCTCGACAAGAAACATCAACTTGCCCCAGCCACGAGCCTTGTGGGCGCCCCCTTGGCCTCCTCCACGCCGGATTGTCTCTTACAGATACAACCCGATGGGAAGGACCGGTTTCAGGGTAGCGTGCCACATGCCCATATAGCCGAAGTTGGCGCTGACGGACTATGCAGGTAATAGGCCTCGATTCAGTCTCATGGTGCAATCGCTGATTTGACACGTAATCATCCCAGCGATACCCCATGATTCTGCGAAGACACTTATTACCAAAGGCATTGATTCGTCTCTTCAAGTCACTATTTAATGTCCATGTCTCACAACCATAGAGTAAAACAAGGATCACAAGCGACTTGAAGATCCGGATCTTTGTCCTCCTGCACAGGTACCGACAACGCCAAATACTCCCGCTGAGCGAGTCCATAACACCGTGGGCTATGCAAATCCGCCGTAAGACTTCTTGACGTGACCCGCCGTCATTATGGACTGCGCTATCAAGGTATGTAAAACTTTCCAAGATCTCAATGTCCTCGCCACACGCATGAACAGACTGTACTGCTTCATCTAGTAAGTCTCCAAACACCTGGACCTTGGTCTTAAGCCAGGAGACCTCAAGTCCCAAAGGCTTTGCCTCCTCGTGCAGCGCCTCGAGAGCCATTACCAGGACCTCCAGCGACTCAGCAAAGATTACTGCATCATCGGCAAAAACAAGATCAGTGATCTTGGTGTTGCCGACGGATGCGCCACAATCACTTTGATCTACAACCTTGTCCAATACCCAGTCCATACAAGCGTTGAAAAGTGATGGGGTAAGGACGCACCCTTGCCTCACTCCTGTATTCACAGGAAAGAAGCTGGATACACCTACCCCACACTTCACAGCACTCTCAGTCCCAGAATACAGACCAGTTATCAGTTAGTTAGACCAGTTAGGGGATAGCCATGGCAAAAAGCTTCAAATCTCCCTTTTCAAATACCATCTCCTTACTTGATCTAGTTCTTCCCCTCTACTAGCACATTTCATACAGGTACTCATACTCCTTTATCCGATCATTCAACCCTCCAATTAACTTTTATCTCTTAACCCCTTCACGCCCAGATCTTTCCTTTGCTATATAAAATCGTCTGTTGTTGGCCATAAAATAGCGAAAAGTTACTTAATATACCCATTTAACTAGTGGACAAGGATACTTAACAGGTCATAGCTATAAAATATTGCTTATAGTCACTAAAAACCGTCTAATGGTACACAAATTACAATGGAAATAACGTTCTGGGCCTCAAGGAGTTAATAGGGCTATTAATTTCTCATATACACCTTTATTTTTACAAATTCTTCACTCCTCATTCCCTCATTATGGTCAAACCAGAATGTAACACATAGTTGCACCCCTCCTCTCTCCCACTGTCACTCATAACACTTCACCATATTCCCCTCCCCCCTTTACTCTCCATTTAAGTCTCGGATCCGTATGTTAACGGTGGCGTTCTAAGTTTTGGATAACAGTAAAAGAGATTGCACCGGAGGTAATTCTTATAACAAATATACTTTCCAGGGGGACGGCTACTTTGCTCCTCATCAACCTTTCCTTCACTTACTTCCATCATTCTTATTAAGATTCTCCCATAAATCTTGGCACACTAAACAAATGTATCCATTATAATGGATAACTAACAACACACAAGTTATTTACTTAGTTAACAAGAGAGAGAGAGAGAGAGAGAGAGAGAGAGAGAGAGAGAGAGAGAGAGAGAGAGAGAGAGAGAGAGAGAGAGAGAGAGAGAGAGAGAGAGAGAGAGAGAGAGAGAGAGAGAGAGATATGAGTAGAAGAGTGTGGTAAGAAAGGGAGGTAATCATGACCCAGAGAAGCACAACTGTTTCCTGATACCTGTTTCCTGCACGCCTAATTCAAAACATGATTTGCCTCGTGTTAGACCTGTTCTCATTTTTTTTTTCTCCCTTTCCTTCTCCCCCTCTCTCTCCCTACCTCTCTCTCACTAGCTCGTTCCTGCTAGACCTGGTGAACTGCTCTACCTGTCGCGAGCTGTCAGTTCCGCATGTGATCTGTCCAATTCTGTCGCAGCGAGTCTCGCCGCCAGTCACTTTGGGAGTCAAATTGTTGGGCTTTTAAGTTGTTTGTCCTCCTGCGCCTGTCCATCAAATGTTTACTCCGCTCCTAGTATGTTTTTATATTTTTCCTATCATCTCCTTTTTTTTTCCTTCTCCTTTTCATCCTTTCTAGTTTAAAATAAAGAAAGAACTGTTGTTGTTATTATATTTGTTTTGTATAGTTATTATGAGTAACTTTTTCTTGTGTTCCTTGTTTCCCTTTTCTTTTTTCATCATTGTTCTTGTTCTGTTCATGTTTCGTCTACCTATTTCTCCTTTTGCTCTTTTCTCCTCTTTTCTTGTTTGTCTTTCTTCTGTCTATTATTTGCACTATGCCTGTTCTATCGTTTTTCTTTACCTTTACCTTTTATTCAATATTTTGTCCTGCTCCTCCTCTTTTATTTTTTTTATTTTTTTATTTTTTTTTATCTTTGTCGTCCTGTATTTTTTTCTTTCGTAAATATGTAATTCTCTCTGCTTTCTCAGTCAGCCTACATGTAATCTCTCTAACAACATGTCCATCTCAACAGTCTTGGCGATTTACATCATAATTTCATCATTCCTCTCCTAGTTCCTCCACTCCTACATCTCTCACTCCTTTAGTCAATAATAACCTTTGTCTTTTGTATCTTCGGCCATACTGTACATACAATTCTCAAGGTAATAAGTCAGGTGAACCATACGTTCGTGAGGCTTGTGAGCAGATGCACATTCTAGCACTTCCGGGAACCCTGGGTGTATTCCGATTTGGTGAAGAAGTTAAACTGTATTCATAATGATGCTCTTACTTTTCTGTCTGTAATTGATGTTACACGAGCCATGAGAATCTTGAGGTCCTGTAAGGGAGTGTCATTGTTAAGGAAGTGTTTTGGCATTGGAATATCGGTAAACACTATTTTTTTTTATATGCAAGATTTGAAAATGTTTGACCTAAATGGATAAGGATAATGTGTTGTCAATATGATGGTGTTGTCGGTCATTAGACGTCCAACTCAACAGGAACTAAGTGATTCACGGAGAGATGCCACACGGCCACAGAGCGCCTAACTTCTGATATTTCTATAATTTATGATTGGGGCAAAGCAAACCTTGTTTTGTTCAATGCCTCATAGACCCAATTTCTTCACCTATATACTCGACAAAACATACCAGACAGCGATTCCATCTTCAATGACACTCAAATGTCCCCTTCTTCTTTCCAGGATAGGGACTGACAACTTACCGGGCTTTTTTTGTCTCTTTTGTTTGCTCTTACCCAGTCCTTTGAGTGTGTCCTCGTAACACATTCATTGTCCTAGGCGACCTCAATGCTACTACCGTGGCCACCGAGATAACATCTCGGTGGCCACGCTACTACGGGCACTGTGAGAGATGACTGAGTTATGTGTTGGTCCCCATGGCTCCAGCACCAGAAACATTAATAGTTCTCTCCTGAATTTTGCGAGGTCCAGAAAGTTGAGAATTGCAAGTTCTTGGTATCAGAGACCAAAGCTGCACCGCTGGACATGGTATAGTACTGCCGGAGGGGTACCTAAGGAGATGGACCACATCCTCGTTAGTACTCGTTGGAGGAAGGAGGAGGTCTGGCTCCATAACTGCAGGGTTTACGGGGGTGCGGAGTTCATTGCAACTGATCACAGACGTTGTTGCTACACTTATGCTTCATGTCAAGTCCAAAAGAATCTCAAGAGGTAACTATACTGTGTTTCATCTTGAGAAGGTGAAGGGCTTGACATAATGCCCATGGGGATGCAGTGGCAGTCTCAAATCGGTTTAATGTGATCGGTACCCTCGGGGACCCTGTAGAACTGTGGGATACCTTCAAACGTGGAACTCTCCAGGCTGCCAAGGAATGTATTGGGAAGCGCCCGAGGTCAAGGGCGTGTTTTCTCTCGACGGAGACACAAGAGAATATCGAAGAAAGTCGTGCTGCCAGGCTTGTTGGGAACCAGGACCTATACAGGGCTCTGTCACGCAGGACTAGAATCCTCCTGGGGAAGAGACAAGGAGAGGTATGTCAGGAGTATCGCTGAGGATGTCGTGGGCCATTTGAACGCTAATGTCCTCCGACCCACCTACCGAGTCCTGAAGAAGCTCCGTTCCAAGTCTCCATCTCGGGCGAGTGCTATCCGGGCAGTAAATGGGCGCCTCGTGTCTGACATGGATGGGAAGATGGCTCGTTGGCTGGGTACTGTTGGCAGTTGTTCACGGTGGACCCTCCAATTGGGCAGCTTCACACCCCTGGATTACAGGCAATGGATCTTCCGATCTTCCCATTGACGAAAGTGCACCCTCTCTTGACGAAGTCAGAGAGGCTGTAGCAAAGTTGAGGGGTGGGAAGGCAGCTGGTGCTTGTAGTATCAGTGCGGAGTTCCTCAAAGCTGAGGGCGAGGCCATGATCGCGGGTTGCATGCTTTCCTGACCGCCGTGTGGCAATCAGGTACCATTCCTCCTGACTGGAAAGGGACTGGTCGTCCCTATCTGGAAAGGGAAAGGGGACAGTTAGGACTGCAACAAATCCCGCTGTATTACACTGCTCAGCCTGCCAGGCAAGGTGGTTGCTCATCTATTGCTGACACGGATCCGCAATCATCTGCTGAAGAATCAGATACCTCGGCAGTCTGGGTTCACGCCTGGTTCGTAAACAACGGACCGTATCCTAGCGCTTCATGTCCTGGTGGAACGCCGACGTGAGTTTCGACAGGGGATGCTTGCAGCCTATGTTGATCTCAAGAAGGCGTTTGACTCAGTGCATCGTGAGTCACTCTGGGATCTTCTGCAACTTCGCGGGATTCGTGGAAGAACTATTGGTTTGATGACTGGCCTGTACTCTGGGACTAAGAGTGATGTGAAGTGTGGAGGAGGTGTATCCAGCTGTTTTCCTGTGAATACAGGAGTGAGGCAAGGGTGCGTCCGTGCCCCATCACTGTTCAACACATATATGGACTGGGTATTGGGCAAAGTTGTAGATCAAAGGGATTGTGGAGCATGCCTCGGCATCACCAAGATCACGGATCTTTTTTTTTGCCGATGATGCAGAAATATTTGTTGAGTCGCTGGAGGTCCTGGTTATGGCTCTCGAGGCGCTGCACGAGGAAGCAAAGCTTTTGGGACTTCAGATCTCCTGGCTCAAAACCAAGTTCCAGGTGTTTGGAGTCTTACTAGATGAAACAGTACAGTCTGTTCAAGGGGAAGCGGTAGCAGAGTTGTTAGCGTCTCCGACTGGCGTTCTTGGTGACCCGAGTTCGATCCCGAGTGAGAACCAAAAATCCACCTAAAATCTTTCTGCACCGTCGAGTGGCCTAAGAACACCCACCTGCTGCCCATTAACTCTACCTTCGATTGCGAGTGCATCGGAGGACACAGGGGGGACACGACATGACCCTCTAATCACAGGCGTCACTATAAAAATCCTGCCTTCGCCACCATGGGCGAGGACCAACCATCACAGCCCTCAAGTGAATATCCAGGGCCTATCATCCGATCCCTGGAGGTCACTGCCTACAGGCGCTATAAGCATATATGTAAAAAAAAAAATGCGTGCGGTGAGGACATTGAGATCTTGGAAGGTTTTACGTACCTTGGTACCGCGGTCCATAATGATGGCGGGTCACGTCAAGAAGTCTTACTGCGGATTGGCATAGCTCACGGTGTTATGGACTCACTCAGCGCGAGTATTTGGCGTTGTCAGTACCTGTGCAGAAGGACAAAGATCTTGTGATTGCTTGTGATCCATGTTTTTAATCTATGGATGTTAGACATGGACACTAAATAGCGACTTGAAGAGGCGAATCGATGCCTTTGGTAATAAGTGGCTCCCTAGAATCATAGGGTATCACTGGGATGATTACGTGTCCAATCAGCGATTACACCGTGAGACTTAATCGAGGCCTATTACCTGCATAGTCCGTCAACGCCAACTTCGGCTATATGGGCATGTGACACGCTACCCTGAAACCAATCCTTCCAACCGGGTTGGATCTGTAAGAGACAATCCGGCGTGGAGGAGGCCCAGGGGGCGTCCACAATGCTCGTGGTTGGAGCAAGTTGATGTTTGCTGTCGTAAGTTGCTTGGTATGGGAAGAGAGCCTGCATGGGGACTCGCGCGTGGTGAACCCCGGGAATGACATCGTAGGGTGGACGAGGTGACGTGCCCCCCGACGTATGCCCCCAATGATTGATTGATTGCCAGTCCTTTGTGATGTAAAAATTAAAACAATAAAAAATAAAAAACATTGTTCATTATGCATTTTCCAACCGACTGTGTGAATAATATGGATGAACAGCTGACATGCTCAGTAATATTGTTTCTCTTATAGATACAACCACCGAGGACCATGTTTGCATTCTATGTGATTCAATGTGGGTTTGCATGGTGACTGAAATACGGGATATGTGTTAGGGAAGGGGGCTGGAAATGGTTGATGAGATCAATCCTAGGTTGATGAAAGCCTATCAATGCAGAAATAACTACACACATGTTCATCAAAGATGCCCTTCAAAAGCATGGCTATATCATATTACATTATATATGCATGTCTATATCATATTACATTGCTTTTGTATATTGAATCAAGGGACAGAATGCGATACCCAGCATGGTGGAATATCATCAGATCACTTACCGCTTGCAATTAACCTGGTGATAAGCAGCATTCCTCTTGTGCAAAGAATGAGACTTTTATCAATAAAGTAAAAAAGTTTTTCTGGTCAAAACAAGAATGAAACTTACACTCTGACTGTCTGCTAAAGTTAACATCACACTTTCATCAAAGGCAACAACTTTCCTAGATCAAGTTCAAGAGACAGAATATGATATCCCGCTTGACAATTTATCACCAGATCACTTCCTGCTTACAATGAACCTACTAATGAGAAATATTCCTCCTATGCAAAGAATAAAACAGACTGTTATCAATAAATTAAAGGAGAATTTTCGCGATCAAAATAAATCACTTGCTTACGCAGACTCAGATAAAGTCAGATAAAGTTAACAAAAAAGCCATCGATCTTACCAGAATCTAATGATATAACAAATTATGCAGTAAATCGCTGAGCAATTAAACCATTGACTTCCTTTTTATTGGCATGTCTATATAGCAGCATGATAAATTGCAGGACAGACAACTTTTGGCACAGCCAGGATGAAAAACCAGCATCATATCCCTAAGTGGACAAAATTTGTGGACGGTGAATCGCCCTGGGTGGCTTAGAAGGCCTTCCAGGGATAGCTGCGTCACGGTCTACTGGCAGCGTACAGGCAAGGGAACATATTTAAACCTTTTGCCAGGTGGTCCAGCGCCCGTGAATAGCGGCTAAAGTCCGGGAACCCGCTGATAAGTATCATGTCCGCGGTGATGCTCGTGGCCTGCGGAAGGCATTTTAAATATCTAGTCTCAACATGGACTCCCTTCCAGCACGAGTTGACCAAGATGAGGGGAAGACAAAGGCCACGTGGCAATGCCTTAACTCTGGCGTCCTTAACTGTGTGGAGCATGACTGTACTACTTCTGGGGACACTGAGACACAACACTCCAAGGCCTCCGGCGTGTCGCTTTTGTGGGAATGTGGAACACCCAACGGGAGTCCATTATAACTGTGGGGTGCTGTGGGTGGATGGTCTTCCCTCAGGAGCCTCATGCGGGCTCTTGCGTAGTGTGACTCACAATATTCACAAACACTTATACCACCCACCTGAACATTCCATCTAAAGTGCCTGAAGTAACAAACATTCCCCTGTGTAAGATCAACCTCAAGGATTCCTCATTGCCAATAAAATATAAACGAAGAGCACTTACCTCTATTTTATCGAAGATATTTGATACATTATTACTGCACACATTAGATACATTTTTGTACAGTGCAGTTTGGATTCAAGGAGGCTCGCAACACAGTATTATGTGACTGGACTTTCAGGAATTTGGTGGAGTACTCTAACAACATGTGCTCAACAGTTTATTGCTGTTTTCTTAATGCCAGCGAGGCCTTTGGTCCATGGAGTCAAGTATTGGAAACTTTTTTTGTTAAATTGTTACACTGAAGCACCCGGAACTATCTCGTTCATCTGTTAGTAACTTAGTGCACTTGTGAGGACTTTGTTGTTAAGTGAAGGAACGTCTGAGTAGGGAAGGAACGTCATTTTGTCTGAATATTATAGGAGGATTAATGTTATAAGGCCAGGAAGAATACTGTCTCAGTATCTTTATAATGTATGCATACATTAATTCAATATAGCGTTCATGAACATGAGTGTGGGCTTTCACAAACATAACTATGTATTAACTCCTTAGCTACGCATGGCAACATGATTATATTGGCCCCGATGGCAGAAGCCTTACAATAACTTATCAATATATATTGTTATTTTACTTCTGAGTATGACGTTATGTGGAACATTTGTAATATTGAGTGTATGGTCGTACCACTGCAGAGTTTGACACCTTCGTCTCGGGGCCACGTATATATTTCAGCTGGTCACTGCAACAGAGCGCTAAACCTCTTTTCCTCAAGATGGTAATGATCTCGGTCCTGCTTTTGCTTAACCCTTCCCTTAGCTTCCTCAATTTGCCTCGATAACATGGAAACTGCCTTACATGCTGAGAGAGAGAGGAGAGAGAGAGAGAGAAGAGAGAGAGAGAGAGAGGAGAGAGAGAGAGAGAGAGAGAGAGAGAGAGAGAGAGAGAGAGAGAGAGAGAGAACAAAAAAAGGAGAGAAAGAGAGAGAGTGTGTGTGTGTGTGTGAGTGTATGTGTTAAAGGATAAACAATAATAGTATAATCATAAATCTAAGTCACTTACGAAGTTGCTGTGCCAAGGATAAAAAAATGAGGTAGGATGATAAGATAAAGGAGGGAAAACACGGTTGGGAGTGAGAACAAGAGCGAGAGCGATGGCTTAACAATATAAAAACATACACATTAAAATAGGAGAAAAAACAAATACCAGAAAAACAGATAAAAAAGAAGATAAGACTTAGAAGATAAGGGGGGAAAAAGAAAGAAGAAAGAAAATAAAATAAAATGAAAAGAAGATAAAGAATAATAAATGCTAACATCCTCCTTTTCCTTCTCCACCATTTACACTGAATCAGGTAATACTTACATGAATGGAGAAAAATGGAGGGAAGGGGCAAATGAAATATGATGGAAGGGACGTGACGGAACGAGATAATTGTTCGAGATAATCGTTCCCGTTCGAAACGATCGGACAACTTGAAAAATAAACCTAAGTCAATTTGTTTCGATCACACGTGTTTCACCTACCATTGTCTTTGTGTGTGTGTTTGTGTGTGTGTGTGTGTGTGTGTGTGTGTGTGTGTGTGTGTGTGGGTGTGTGTGTGTGTGTGTGTGAATACCACGTCTTTCCAAGCAAAAACTGAAGACCTAACCCTTAGCCTTGGCCTTTCCCAGACACCCAGGTCTCGCCTCCTCCTCCTCCGCCGTAGACTAACCGTCAATTTAAACAAAACTTATTATATGCTCTTTACCAACAAGGCGACTAAAATTCTTCCTACTCTGATATACAACAACAATGTCATCAACAGAACTAACCAACACAAACTACTAGGTGTAACTTTTGATGATAACATATCCTTTAAACCACACATTAATGAATTATGTCTTAAATTGTCTAGAATCGTATCTCTATTATATCAAATTAGAGACCTTATGCCTAATAATATACTTAAAATTCTCTATAATGCCTATGTATTGCCACACTTTCAATATTGTACTCCAGTCTGGTGCAACACATATCCCACTCATTTACTTCCCCTGTTCCGGCTACAAAAGAAAATAATTAGGATCATTACAAATTCGGGCTACTTTGATCATACTCACCCTTTATTTAAGAATATGAACATCTTGAAATTATTTGACATAAACAAATTACAGATTGGAATATATATGCACAAATTAGTTACTGGTGGTCATTATATTAACTTGCTCCCTCAACATAACTACCCCACCCGCAACTGTGAACACCTCCGTGTACCACAACATAACCTGACAGTTTTTCAACACTCACTAGCCTACTCTGGTCCCAAGATATGGAATAATATACCCGACTCTGTTAAGACCTTACCAACATTATGTTCATTTAAAAGGCAATACCAAAAGTATTTATTGTCCCAATACTGACAGGATATTTGTTCTAATATTTGTTCTAATATATTTCTAATGATGGTCATGTAGATTTATTATAGTGCCAACAATACATTTTATTAGCATTCTACAAATGAATTTTTGAGCAATTGTCTATGTATTTCTCCTGATTTTTGTTTTTGTTTGTGTTTTTTTGTTTTGTTTACCTTGTTTTTTTTTTTTTTTCTTGTTTTTTTTTCTTCTTCTTCTATGTAATTGCTACTGACGTCCTAGATAAACTTGTTTGTAAACTACAGAGATGCTGCCCGAATAGCCGTATGGCTTCGTATGGGCTGCTTACACAAATTATGTTATATAACTTTATTAACGTATGTATTACAGTTTGCGTGGATAATCAGTGCGCGCCTCCGAAAAGGGAATGTTTACACGTATGACGCACCATGTTTATAACAAAATAATGTAGAATATCAACACTTACAATTGTAGTTAGTATTTCGTTGCGTAGCCCTTCCTCTTGATGACCCTTTGAAGGCGACGTGGTACACTGTCAGCAAGATTTTGAAGGAACTCGGGCTTAAATTCTTCCCAACACTTTCGGAGCTCCATTTCAAGCTTGGGGAGTGTAGAGGTGTCACGTGAGCGGAGTTTGCCTTTAATGATGGCCCAAAGATTTTCTATGGGTGATATATCGGGAGAATTACCTGGCCAGTCATCTATTCTCCCAATCTTGCAGTCATTAAGCCACTGTATCACATCTCGAGCTGTGTGGCAGGATGCTCCATCCTGTTGGAAAATCTGTGCCTGTGTCTTTTCAAAGCAGGCCTCCAGGTGGTCATTTAAAAGATCAAAATACACCACTTTGTTAACAGTTGTGTTCTTTGGGAAAACAACCAAGTTCCCAACACCATGAAAAGTAAAGCAACCCTACACCATTAAACTGGGAGGGTGTTTTGTGGTCGTTCGTGTGTAGCGAGGCTCGGTGGGGTCTGACCCGGGGCGACAGTACACTTTTGCTGGTCCTCCTCCACTCACACAAAATGTGCTTTCGTCACTCCAAGCACAGCCGCACTTGTCGAGAGGCCAATCTCTGTATTTCTTTGCAAAGTGAAGCCTTTCTCTTTGGCGGTCATTTATCAGTGGCTTATTCGCGCCCGGTAACACTGTAGCCAAGGTCACGTTCAAAAGTTTCCTGTACAGTACGAAGCGACACTTACCAAGAGAGGTATGATTTCCTCCTTCAGTTCTATGGCTGTAAGGCTAGGATTGGCATCAAGCTATCGCCTTAACACGTGTATCTGTTACAAGTTTTTTTTTGTTTCCCAGGTTTGTTTTGGGAGCGGAGATTCACCTGCTCCACCTAAAAATCGGCGGATTAAAATTTGCACTGTTCTAAGTTTTAGTCCATTAAGCTTGCAAATTTACCTATTATTGATCCCAGCCTTGTAAAGATCAATGATTGCTTGAATCGTTGTGCCATCCGTATGTTTTCCACCCATTATGTAATCCAGCAAAAACAGGCAAAAACACGGGATGTAGGTGAACGCTGCAGGCTATAAGTTCAAAATCATGCAAACTGTCAAATGGAGGGAGGAGAGGGAGGGAAACCCTCACTCCCACACACCGGTGAGTGTGCAAGATGATGTACGTCGCTGTCAGACATACGATTCATGCCTTCTGCATTTTTTTATAGCTTGGGAAGCAACTTTAAATCTGCGCGGTAAATCTCGATGAACAGATTCTGGCGTAAAGATCATCCGCGCAAGCCTGTATGTATGGTAAGCATATTAAAGTGTTTCAAGTGTTTCAAGTGTTTCCTCCTTTTTTATTTATCCTCCTCCTTCTTCTCCTTTTCTTACACTATGTTGCTCTTCCTTCTCCACACTTCAACCTCTTCATCCTCCTGTGTCTTCTCTCTCCTCGCAGATAAATGCTACTTTTGAAATCTCCATAATCTTTATTCACTGTATTTGCGAAATTCCTTCCACAAATATAAATTTTCGTTTGTATATTCGCACGGAACTGTTATAACATTATCGATATCACCATCATTATTTTCATTTTACTAATACTATTACTATTATAATTATCGTTAATACTACTGATACTATTACATAATATTATTCATTTTCAGTAGATATCCTCAACAATCACTGGCCAGCACCTATACCTGCACATTCTGTTTATAATCGTGTGATTTTTACAGAAGCTTTCAACTCTTTCCAGATATTCATTCCCGAGCGGTGGTGTGCCAGCTCCTACCCTTCCTGATTTTGTTACCCCGCCGGCCGCCGCGCCGCCTTATCAAACGCCTTATGAACGGCCGCTATCAGGCTTTCCGCCGTCACTTTGCCTCGACCCCACAAACCACCTACGGTCCCTTGAACTCTAAGGCTCCACAAGTCACAACATTCTCAAGAGTCCTTATTTTTGTGCTTACAGGCACCTTCCACCAATCACCAAAAAGAGGGTTCAGTCAATCGCCTTTATCCATCGTTCAATACTACCCTAGCTAACATAAGCGAGTGATCTTTGATGTACATACTAATGACGTTAAATTATTAGGAACACAGGTTACTTTATCCATCCAACTTAGTGGAGGGCGTAAGGAAAGAGAGAGAGAGAGAGAGAGAGAGAGAGAGAGAGAGAGAGAGAGAGAGAGAGAGAGAGAGAGAGAGAGAGAGAGAGAGAGAGAGAGAGAGAGAGAGAGAGAGAGAGAGGAATAAACAAGGAGAGGTGAACAGAGAGGAACTTGAGTCAAGGAATGAAAGGATCGAATTGAGAAGTAAAAGAGAAAGAAAGAAGGAGGAAAGAGAACAAAAATTATCTGTATAGGTAGATAATTATATATATATATATAATGAGGAACGGAAGGAGGGAAGGGAGTGAAGAAGATAAGAAGAGGATAAAATATGATAACAGGGAATAGGTATGTAAACTGTAGGTACACACGATTAAGCGAAGAACAGGAAACTAAGAAATGCCAAGGAAACGAGAGAGAAAAATATGAACAAAAATTATGGAAGAGGGAAATGGAAGAGAAGAAGAAAAGAACTGGAGAAGTGAAGCGTAATAATCCGGTGCTTTCTGCGTTTTATTTCCATTATTTCGTGATGATAATGTCGCCCTGGAACACTTAACCTTTCCCACGGTCTGCAAGGGCCTCCTCTTCTTCTTCCTTTTTTAACACTATTCCTCCACTTGCACTCGATCCTTCCACCACCACAACCCAATAACACCAATTCTCAACAACAATAATGAAAGCAATTAATGTGATTCTGTATATTTTTATAAGTAAATACCTTGCATCCACATTCCTTCTTTTTCTTTTTCTTTCTTCCTGTTCTACTTGTCATTCCTTCCTCCGATTTTGTAGCACCTCAGTTTTCTTCCTTCCTCCTTCACCTTCCCTGTCATTTCTTATTATTTTTCACTTCCTCTATTCACTCTTCCTCCACACACTTTCCCCTTCCTCCTTCCTCCTCGAGCCTCTGATTTAGTCCATTCGCAAAACTTTCATTTCCAGAACGATTCATAAACAATAATTACACAATGGAAGATAATTGGACGCTCAACATTATCTCTCTCTCTCTCTCTCTCTCTCTTCTCTCTCTCTCTCTCTCTCTCTCCTCTCTCTCTCTCTCTCTCTCTCTCTCTCTCTCTCTCTCTCTCTCTCTCTCTCTCTCCGTAGATAATTGCAACCTCTGTATATATATTAAAGGAAAGTCTTATCTTATCTTCGTTCAACATGTTTACTTATCGATTTCCAGTTCAACTTTTTCTTTCCTCCTTTCTTTGCCTTATCTTTTCATCTCGTTCTTCATTTAAGATAGAATCGGCAGACAGGGCTAAACGTGAAAATTGTAACAGGAGGAGGTTGAGGATAGAAGCAAGAAGAGAGAAAGAGGCGTACTAAAGTGAAGAGAGAGGAAAAGGAAGAAGCGAAGAGAAGGGAGGAAGACTGATGAAATAATGAACAAAAGTCAAGGAAAAAGGTTACCCGTGGATGGTGGAGAAGGACAAATTAGGAAAAAGCAAGAGAAATAAGAGACAGTAGTGAAAGTCATGGAAAAGTGCATAAGAGAACAACTGATAAAGGCCAAAGGAGATTATGTGAACAAAGGTAATAACTGACAAGAAAGACGACAGATGGGAGATTAAGATGCAATACGAAGAACAAAAGCGAGGTGAAGGAGATAAGGGAAACTGAAGTAGTAGAAGAAAAAAAGGCAAAGCAGTTAAGATATTATGAAATACAGAATAATAAGAAATACGCAGAAATTATATAAAGAAAATATATGTAACAGAGAGAGAGAGAGAGAGAGAGAGAGAGAGAGAGAGAGAGAGAGAGAGAGAGAGAGAGAGAGAGAGAGAGAGAGAGAGAGAGAGAGAGAGAGAGAGAGAGAGAGAGAGAGAGAGAGAGAGAGAGAGAGAGAGAGAGAGAGAGAGAGAGAGAGAAAAAAGAGAGGAAGTAAGGAGGGAAGAAGCAGTCCTCGTCACGTCTATGTCTTGGGTTAACGTGGTGGCGTTCAAGAAGCCTCGGTCAAAGGTGAAGCTTACCTGCGAGGAAGTTCATTAAATGTTTCTCGTGAGGAATTGGAGGAAGAGAGAAGAAAGGGAGGAAATGAAGGAAGAAGAGAAAGAAAGAGAAGCGAGAATGGAATAGAATGATACAGTAATACATAGATCAAAGGAATGGTAGATCAGAGTCATCAACAGGCAAATTACCGGATCACAAGCTTGACAAGTGGCAGAGCAAGGGGACGAGCATTCCTAAATAGCCTTGTCAGTCAGGGCCCTGAGGGATATTTTGGTTCAAAGTTTTCCAAAAGCAATAAATTTGGCCCAGATGTTGCCCATGCCATCCATACTCTTTCGATTTTTGACGGGCGCCAAGACGGGCGCCCCTCGTGGCCGCCTTATTGGCGAAATACAAATTTTCCTCAACCCGGATTAGAGGAAAATCAGTTAAATATGTCTGTAAACCATGTATGATACCACTTTTCAGGGTTTTCGAGGTCGATGAATCCATTTCTGATGTTATTTTGTTGATTTGAGGTCAAGGTCAACCCCTCAAGGTCATCTTAAAGGTAATTTTCGGGTCAGACATGTTGGTTTTTGAGTTTCTATTTCCTAATTTTCAGTCATATGCAGTTCATCAGTCTAATTACAAATGTACAGTGTGTGTGTGTGTGTGTGTGTGTGTGTGTGTGTGTGTGTGTGTGTGTGTGTGTGTGTGTGTGTGTGTGTGTGTGTGTGTGTGTATACGAGCAACAACGACAACGGGGCCATACGAGCAATGCTCGTATGGCCCCGTCTCCATATCAACATTTTTTTATCATTCATCCTTAGTGCTTAGTTTTGGCCGAGGCCAGCACCCCGGAGAGCAGGTCATAAACCCCGGCTAACACCCGGTACCCATTCACTGCTGGGTGGACAGGGGCTCAGGTTTTAAGGAAACAGCTCAACTGTTTCCGCTCCGCCTGGGGATCGAACCCGGGACTTCTCGGTTGTGCACCGAGCGTGCTTCCCCTACACTACGGAGTACCCGTAACACACACGTGTGTGTGTGTGTGTGTGTGTGTGTGTGTGTGTCTATGGGTGTGTGTGTGTGTGGTGTCTATGGGTGTGTGTGTGTGTGTGTTAAACCTTTCCCTTTATTCACATTCCAATAACAGAGCCTCGTTCATCTCTGGAATTATTCATGGTTCATAACTATCACAATTTATGTAAGTGAGTTCACCCATTCCCGTCCCACTCCCCTCCATATCTTTTATTTTGCATTTTAATGACTGCCGTTTCTGTAACCGATAACCCTTGGTCGATTGTAGCATTTTTTATGTAAGGGAATCAGAAAAGATAGGAAAGAAAACCAGCTACACTATGTTATTATGCTCTATATTTTATTTGACTGTGCGTGTACTATGTGCACAGACTTGTTATTTTTACCTAAACGAGCTCCTGGACAGCACCTGTCTGGCGCTGCGAAGTGTTTTCAAGAGCTGCTGCGTTATTATGGCCACCGCAAACACCACAGCTTGACGTGATGATTGACTCAATACTTTCATCCACATGACTGCCTCAAAGGTCTGTCTACACACACACACACACACAAACACACACA
The DNA here is from genome assembly GCA_016584305.1 of Chionoecetes opilio. Taxonomy (NCBI): domain Eukaryota; kingdom Metazoa; phylum Arthropoda; class Malacostraca; order Decapoda; family Majidae; genus Chionoecetes; species Chionoecetes opilio. Next base: position 84,769 of record JACEEZ010019174.1, read on the forward strand.
CACACACACACACACACACACACACACCACACACGGCTTTTTTACCTGGCCTCTGGCATAGTCGTTTATGAGTTACAGCAGTATGCTAAGATATGTCGTTCTGCACGTAAACTTTTTACTTGCGGCTCTCTCCTTACTTCTTGTTTATGTCTACTTCACCTACTATTTCATAATGATGAGTTGTTCATCCTTTGTTTCCATTTGATACGTGTTTTTTTATAAAACTGTTATGCCTATATTCATTTGACCTAGCTCACTATTATTTCTATGACGCCTCATGTTACCTCACTACACTTTGTTCTCTGACCCATAGTGATGTTTGAGGCTTGTAAATTGTATTTCATGGGCAAACATATTTGAGCAGGTTTCCCCTCACATTGAACCTCCTGTTCACCCGAGCGGAAGTAGTGACAAATGGAAGGAACCTGGATGGAAGTTATGACATGACGGTGAGGCAGAAGTGTTTGCCTGCAGCCCTTCCTTGCTATGCCTTTACCGAGGTGTGTTTGCAGTGTTGTGTATATACCTCACACGATTTGAGCTTGAGTTGCATTTACTCATATTTGTATATTTGTTAGATATAATTTTCTATCCTTTGTGTGTGAGCGTATGAATGAGAGAGAGAGAGAGAGAGAGAGAGAGAGAGAGAGAGAGAGAGAGAGAGAGAGAGAGAGAGAGAGAGAGAGAGAGAGAGAGAAGCAACAAACTTATGGACAGGCAGACAGGAAGGCAAATAGCGAGACAGGTTTCTCTCAGCGAGAGAAAGGAAAGAAAGATGAAAATACCAAATCACATGGGAATCTTCCACAGAGAGTGTGACTTCCACAGAGAGGAGGCAGCCTGTAGCCGTGATCGGCGAGTGTGACAACTTGTGCAACACATGGTCATAATGGTGAATCCCAAAAAGCTACATTTCTGCATCTCGAATCTTAAGTCACACTGTAAAAATAATAAAGAACAGTAAAAATCATAACGTCATCTTGATCGAAAGCAACAGGTTGACTTTACTGGCGTCACCTGCATCGTCGTCAACTGCAAAAAAATTGAGATAAAAAATCATAAATAATAACGGTTTTACAGTTATTGATCCCAGTGATTGCCTACAACTGTTTGGCTCTCACCAATCACACGCAGTGTTATGGAACCAAACACGTAACAATTTGTAATGTGGGCTATATTATAAACCTAGCATTCTCTCTCTCTCTCTCTCTCTCTCTCTCTCTCTCTCTCTCTCTCTCTCTCTCTCTCTCTCTCTCTCTCTCTCTCTCTCTCTCTCTCTCTCTCTCTCTCTATCTATCTATCTATCTATCTATATCTCTTTTATCTCTCTCTTGTTTATACTTCTTAAGTCGTACATAATGCGTTTTGTGTGACTTAGTGTTGTATTTATCCATACATCCATCCGTCCTTCCTTCCTTCCTTCTATCCATCCATCCATCTATTGAATAAGGAAGATATGAAAGCATACTTGACTATGACACCACCACCATATACTATCCAGGACGTTCGTGTTTCATGGTTGGAACCCATTTCTTGAACCACCATATTTATTTTATCTAGATCTTCCAGTGTTGCATTTACAATAAGAATTCTTTTTGGAGTACGTACCTTTTTTTATTTCTTCCTTGGTCCTTCGTGTGAGCCAAACGTGTAATGTTACAAGTCAGGTTCAGTTTGTTATCGTGTCATGAAAGGAGGAAGGCCAACACTTAACCCTTTGTAAAAGCTTCAAAGATGTGTGTTAGTGATGGATCGAGGAAGGGAAGGAAACAGTGAAGAAGGAAAGGAAGGGAAGAGGGTAAAAGGGAAGAAGAGATCGGAATATGGAAGAGAGAAAATATATAGGAAGGGAGGATTGGAAGAAGGAAATAAAGGAAGCAGTGAAGCAGGAATGAAGAAAAGGATGAATGAATGAATGAAGGAAGGAAGGAAGAGATAAATCAAGATGGAAGAAGGTAGGAAAGATCATAAGGATGAAGGAAGGAAAGGAGGGAGTTAGCAAGGAATGAAGAAGAGGGGAAGGAGGAAGGAAGAAAGGAAGGATTAGAAGGAAGAGACAGAACAATGAAGGAAGATAAGAATGAATCAAGGAAGGAAGTAAAGAAAATAAAACAGATCAATATCGCGAAGAAATGGAAATAAGAATTATATTAAGCAGGAACGAAGGGAAGGGAAGAAGGGGAGGAAGCAGGAAAGGTAACAAGAAAGTAAATAAGTGACCACTTTATACTGCCAAGGATGACAAGGAAGGAGTGATAAAACAGAAGTAAACTAGGGGGGGGGGGGCACTCAGTAGAGCGCATACCTCCGCCCGATTATTTAATCAATATACGTATATTATATATATATTATATATATATATATGATATATATATAATATATATATATATATATATATATATATATATATATATATATTATATGCACTCAGTATGAGCGCATACCTCCGGCCGAATATTTCATCAATTGGTTGCCATGGCAACAGTTGTCAATAGATTTCATCCAAAATTAAATCAGTTCTTCCTTATACCAAATAGACTTGGTATACCGAGTTTGGTCCAAATTTATTCGCAACTTTTCGAGAAATCCTGTACACTAACAGACAGACAGACAGACAGACAGACAGATCGGGGTGAAAACATAACCTCTCCAACTTCGTTGGCGGAGGTAATAACATAAGAAAGGAGAAAATTGCCCAGAAAAATAATGGGCCGTAGCGGTTTTGCAAAGGAAAGTTCGATAAACGAGTAAAATCAAGAACAATAGAATAGCAAAGAAAATAGCAGTGTAGAGAAAGATTTGCGAGGCAATGCAACAAAAGCTATAAATATCCACTTCACTAAAATACATATATATGAGAGAGAGAGAGTTAAAGAGAGAGAGTTAAAGAGAGAGAGAGAGAGAGAGAGAGAGAGAGAGAGAGAGAGAGAGAGAGAGAGAGAGAGAGAGAGAGAGAGAGAGAGAGAGAGAATGCATACCATAACTAAACATCAAACCAACCACAAGGCAATCACGTCGATAACAGTAATAACAATCACACAAAAGAGGATCGCGAAATAACACTAAATCGCGCATGAATGAACGAAGTGAAATGTTGAAAAAAAGGAGAAAAAATTGGAAAGATAGATAAAAGAAGAAATAGAAGAGTTATTTG
>JACEEZ010019174.1:93561-115380 GCA_016584305.1 Chionoecetes opilio
ATTTAATATATAATATATATTTATATATATATATATATATATATATTATATATATATATATATATATATATATATACTGTATATATATATATATATATATATTATATATATATATATATATATATATTTTTATATTGAAAAACAAAATAAAGTTATAATTTGGGGTAATCTAGGGTTATCACTATAATTGTCCAAGGTAAAGAAAATTTTCCTGGGAAACACTGAGGCAAACTGTCCGGTAGGCAAACTGTCCGTAGGCAATTTCTGGCTCGGCCACGGTTAATTCCAATGATCTGAAACTCGAGAAATGCCAGTGGTCGCTGGCAGTTTTAACTCAAAGGTTGGTCTACTGTGTTTTGGCTCCGCGACTAATATTTTTCATAAATTAATTTCGCGATAAACATTGATGCACCGCATCTGAATACCAAAAAATATAGTTCTTCTGTTGTTCTACTAATTATATGGAGACATGCATTACGATGGAACGTTCTATAATAGCAATTTAATGCAAATTACTCGCCTCGAGTAGCAAAGCTTAATATATTTTTTACATGTATATTGTGGCATGTAAAATTTGGGCGATGTTCACACTGTTTTCTAAGACAGTACTGCTGCGTCTGGCAAACCTTGTCAAAATACAATAAGCAATGCCTTGGAAAAACGAAGAATAAAGAATGCCGAAATCGGCTGTTGCTGCGACAATGTAGGTTATAATTGTGGGGGGCGACGTGCCGCGGGGGAGGGGTGGGGTGGGGAGATTGAATCAAAACATTACGACTTCACACGTCGACTCATTGCACTTCCAGGCTTTCTATCTGTTTGATACACAATAATAACAGGAAAATATGACTGCCTAGGTATAGATAACTTCTAAACATTCGTTATTGACTATATAATATCATAGAGTAGCATTTACCTCGCCTCCTCAACTATAACCTCCTTGGTTATTTGGTTATATACAATGTTTTTACAGAATCAGGCTTCTATACAATATACATATAGAAGAAAATCGTTCTTAATATTATACTTTTGTGTTTTAAGTGCAGTGGAATAAGCCCATATTTGTTTTTCCAGTAGACCAACTTATTATCAAAAAAGTGATTAAAACTGCCAGCGACCCCGCATTTGGGTTCCAGTTCTCTCGAATTGGTAACATACAGTAAAAAACTAGCCAGAAGTGTATTAAAAAATGTATACTACTCATAAATGAATCTATAGTAACATGATGAGGCAAAAGAATATTAATGTATGGTATACATACATCTCATTATATATATATATATATATATATATATATATATATATAATATAAGCGAAAGTGTGTGTGTCCGCTCCAGGTGCCGCCCCCTGTGGCGGAATCCCCTCATATGGCACAGTTTTGGAACCGGCTCGAGCAGAGGAAGGTTTTAAGCCCATTTATGAGATGATCCGATCACTTTTTTTTTTTTAGCAGCCTATTAGCGAGAATTCTGAAAAAAAAGTGGGTTGCGAGAATTGAGGAAACCTTGATGTAGGGTGATGGGTAACGGGTGAGTGAATGGGTGGGGTGATGGGTAATGGGTGTGGGGTGATGGGTGAGTGAATGGGTGGGTGGTGATGGGTGATGGGTGAGGGAATAGATGGGGGGTGATGGATAATGGGTGAGTGAATGGGTGTGTGGTGATGGATAAAATGGGTGAGTGAATGGGTGGGGGGTGGGGGTAATGCGTGAGTAAATGGGTGGTGGGGTGATGGGTAATGGGTGAGTGAATGGGTTGGGGGTGATGTGAATAGGTTGGCGTTAATACATACATTTCTACATCCATGATTTCAGGAAAGCTAGAAGGGGCTATCTGGAGAGTCTGTGTTTGGTGGGCCGAAGGCCCACCAATAGCCCTCCGCAGGAGCTAGCCAAAAAGTCCGCCCGGAGGGCGGCTTTGCGGCTAGTATATAAACAATAATATTATATTATATATATATATATATATTACATATATATATGTTTAAAGTATATACGGGCAGGAGATTTTCTCTGATACAGGTCTCGTTAAAAGTGATAGCTAGTTCAGCATTTATTATCTTTTTCAAGATATTTTCTCTTTGTTTTAAGAGTGTCTTACTCTCTTTAGTGATCAATTTTATGACTTCGCCGTAGCTGGTCATTTTGCTGTATCGCGATTTCGGGTCATAAACCCTTCTTCAGCAGCGTGTGGAGAGATGCTTTCTCCTCAGGTGTAGAGGTGAGCATGATTTTATTTTTTTTTTTTTTTTTTTTTATAGGAAAGTTAGAGGGGAGGGAGAGAGTGGAAGGGAAAGCAGGTGGAAAATATGAAAGATTGTAGAAGTAGATAGTTGGTGGGCAGTCCACCTTGCTGTGTCATGTGATATATGTTTGATGTTTTTATTCATTGTGTTTTTTAATAGGTGTTTGCTTGTATTTTTTTTGTATATCTAGCTAATCATGTTCAGTTTTTAATGATATTGTGGTTCTGGTATAGTTTCCATTGTTATTAGTGTACTAGGGAAGTTCATATTGTATTTTCTGATATTTTCAGAATGTCTTTGTTTTAGTGTTATTAGTAAAGGATTCTCTTCATCTTCAAGTTTCTTCCATATGTTTTCGGCTCTTTTGTAGTCTTATGTTAATCGGTTCTGTTTTTGTTAATTCATGTATTTCTTGCGTGTTGAGTGTGTATGGGTATCTCTGTTCTGTAGCAAATCTGAGGGCTTTGTTTTGTGTTATTTGTAGTTTGCTAATTTGTGTTTTGCTCATTGATAATGTTGGGATAGGTGGGTAGTCCAAGATTGGTAGGACCAGTGCTTTGACTAGATGTGTTTTAATTTTGATAGGCATACTTCTAAATCGGAAGAGTCGTGTTAGAGCTCCAAAGGCCTTGTGTTGTCTGTCTTTTATGTGTTGTATATATCCTCTGTTGTTAATTGTGAGACCGAGTGTTTTGCCTTTCATTTGGGTGTCAAGCATTTCTTCCTTGATGAGTACTTCTTCGGTTTTTGCTCCCAGTCTTAGAACTGTGAATTTTGTTGTATTTGTTTCTGTTTTCCATTGTCGTTCGTATTTGTTTATGCGGCTGACTTCTCTCGCCGTTATTTGGTTGAGCATTTCCTTAGATTTACCCGGGTAGTGTATTATTTGAGTGATGTCGTCTGCGTATGATATGTTTGTGCCCTGTATTGGGTCTGGTATGTCTCTGGTGTATGTGATGAATAGCGTCGGAGATAATACACTACCCTGGGGCACGCCGCAGCGTAGTTTAATACTGCCACCTATGTATGTGCCTATTTTAATTTTTGCCTCTCGGTCTTCTAAAAATTCACAGAGTAGTTTTTCTAGTATTGTTGGCAGTTGTAATTGGAGTATTTTGTATTTTAGGCCAAGGTGCCAAACTTTGTCAAATGCTTTTGTGATATCTCGTAGTACTAAGTGACATTGTCCATTGTCTGCTTTGTTTTGAGCAATCTGTTCTGTTATAAGTGCAATGGCTTCGGTAGTTCCTCTGCCTTGGCGAAAACCGTATCCAATCAATCATTGGGGGCATACGACGGGGGGCGCGTCGCCTCGCCCACCCTACGACGCCACTCCCTGGGGTCACCACGCGCGAGTTCCCATGCAGGCTCCTTTCCCATACCAAGCAGCTCTCGACAAGAAACATCAACTTGCCCCAGCCACGAGCCTTGTGGGCGCCCCCTTGGCCTCCTCCACGCCGGTTTGGTTTCTTACAGATACAACCCGATGGGAAGGATCGGTTTCAGGGTAGCGTGCCACATGCCCATATAGCCGAAGTTGGCGCTGACGGACTATGCAGGTAATAGGCCTCGATTCAGTCTCACGGTGCAATCGCTGATTTGACACGTAATCATCCAGCGATACCCATGATTCTGCGAAGACACTTATTACCAAAGGCATTGATTCGTCTCTTCAAGTCACTATTTAGTGTCCATGTCTCACAACCATAGAGTAAGACAGGAATCACAAGCGACTTGAAGATCCGGATCTTTGTCCTTCTGCACGGGTTTACTGACAACGCCAAATACTCCCGCTGAGCGAGTCCATAACACCGTGGGCTATGCCAATCCGCCGTAAGACTTCTTGACGTGACCCGCCGTCATTATGGACTGCGCTACCAAGGTATGTAAACTTTCCAAGATCTCAATGTCCTCGCCACACGCATGAACAGACTGTACTGCTTCATCTAGTAAGTCTCCAAACACCTGGACCTTGGTCTTGAGCCAGGAGACCTCAACTCCCAAAGGCTTTGCCTCATCGTGCAGCGCCTCGAGAGCCATCACCAGGACCTCCAGCGACTCAGCAAAGATTACTGCATCATCGGCAAAAACAAGATCAGTGATCTTGGTGTTGCCGACGGAGCTCCACAATCACTTGATCTACAACCCTTGTCCAATACCCAGTCCATACAAGCGTTGAAAAGTGATGGGACAAGGACGCACCCTTGCCTCACTCCTGTATTCACAGGAAAGAAGCTGGATACACCTGCCCCACACTTCACAGCACTCTCAGTCCCAGAATACAGACCAGTTATCAAACCAATAGTCCTTGCAGGAATCCCTCGAAGTCGCAGAAGATCCCAGAGTGACTCACGATGCACTGAGTCAAACGCCTTCTTGAGATCAACATAGGCTGCAAGCATCCCCTGTCGAAACTCACGTCGGCGTTCCACCAGGACACGAAGCGCTAGGATACGGTCCGTTGTTGACTTACCAGGCGTGAACCCAGACTGCTGAGGTCTCTGATGCTTCACCAGATGACTGCGAATTCGTGTCAGCAATAGATGGGCAAGCACCTTGCCTGGTACGCTGAGCAGTGTAATACCGCGGTAATTGTTGCAGTCCTGCAGTTGCAGTCCCCTTTCCCTTTCCAGATAGGGACGACCAGCCCCCTTTTCCAGTCATGAGGAATGGTACCTGATTGCCACACGGCAGTCAGGACAGCATGCAACCCGCGGATCATGGCCTCACCCCCAGCTTTGAGGAGCTCCGCACTGATATTACAAACACCAGCTGCCTTTCCACCCCTCAACTTTGCTACAGCCTCTCTGACTTCGTCAAGAGAGGGTGCGGGAAACCGTATTGGTGAATATTATATAAGTTATTGTCATTGAGGTGTTGTCTTAGTCTTTTGTTTATAATGCGTTCGAAAAAGTTTCCAGGTACTTCTAATAATGAGATGGGCCTGTAATTTAATGCACGATGTGAATTCTTGCCTTGTTTTGGGATTAGTCTGATCGTTGATTGTTTCCACATGTCGGGAAAATATCCTGAGGATAGTGTTGAATTATAATTATATATGTGACCTAGTTTGATTATCGCATTATCTGGTAGGTGTTTGAGTAGCGTTTTGTTTATGCCACTTTGACCAGGACATGTCTTTTTCAGAGATTTAATGATACCTTTAATTTCTGTAGTTGTTATTTCTCTTGTTGGTAGGGGTTGTTGTGTAGTGGGAGTGTGGTCTGATGTAGGATATGGTGTGATTTTATGTGAATGTTATCAAAAAATTGTCTTACTGTGTCTTCTGTGTTGTCGTTAGGGTCTTCATCGTCGTTTATATTGTCTACTGTGAAAACTTCCTCCCAGACTTGTCTATGAAGTGTCTCCTTGTCTCGTGATGTGTAAATTTTTTCGTTGTTATTGTTGAGTAAGTAGTGTGGTTCCGGGATTGTTGTTCCCGCAAGATTTTTTATTTTCTCCAGAAAGTGGATGAGTCTTGGTAGGTTGCAGCAGTTTCTGTCATTACGCTGTTCCAGTAGGGTGTTACTGTCTTCTGTAAGGGCATCTTGTAATGTGTATCGAAATTGTTTATATCGTCTGTATAGGTGTATGTCCCACCCGTATCTGATTGAGTGTTGTCTTATAGCGTTGTACTGTATGATTATGTTCTGTGTTTTGGTTGTAAAAAGGTGTTGGAAGTGTAGGGGTTGTGGTTTGTGGGTATGTGGTTTTGTGCTGCTTGGAGGATTGTGTCGTACCATTTCTGAATTCCTTCGTCTATTTCTTCTAGGTATTATTATCATGTTGTTCATTAACATTAATTTTGTTTGTTATTTCCCCTTAAAACCCGTCCCAGTCTGCTTGTTTGAAGCTGAGACGTGGAGTGCTTGCTGTTTGGATGGGTTTGGTACTTATTTTCATTATAATTGGAAAATGGTCACTGGTTATTAAAGGCCCTTGTGTAATGTGGATGTGGTGATATGTTTTGTAATTTGATAAAATGATGTCAGGTGTTGTTGCCGTATTGTGTGAATGGTATGTTGGAAAGTATGGGCCTATGTGCTGTAGTGTCCTATTACTGATGAGGTGGTGTATTTGTCTGCCTTTTGTGTTTATGTGTCTGTAACCTAAGGTAGGATGGTTGACATTTAGGTCTGTAAGCATATATACCTGTTGATTTCTTCTAGATATTTTAAGGAAGTCTGGGATTGGGATGTATTGTCTGTTGGGAGGTTGGTATAGGGTTTCTATGATAATTTTTCCAGTGTTAGTTTGTATTTCCATTGCCAACATGTCTGAAATGAAGTCGTCTAAAATGTTGTGTGTTATTTTGTGTTTTACGGCTATTGCTGTACCGTCTGAAATTGAGTTTGTGTAGTTTTTCTTGTGCACTGTGTAACCGTGTATCTTGAGTGTGTCGTCGTTTGTGATGCCATGACTGTTAATGAGTCATAATGAGTCAATATGTCAGCGTTTATTTTTCTGTAGGCGTTGATTAATCCAAATTTTTTCGTCTTCCAGTGGTGTACGTTATGTGCATGATTTAGGTGCAGCGTGAGGCGCTACTTAAGGAGAAGTCTGGTGGCCTCGCGTGTGAGTGGGCAATGCTGATTGGTTGATGACTTCTGCTCCTCCTTGCTTTGCGTCTCTGCGGGTTGGATATCGCTACCCGTTTTTCTTCTCATGCTTGGGAGAGCTTGTAGGTCGTATGCTTGTACGTTAAACTTGGGATTGATATCTTTTATGTACAGTGCTTCTAAGATTGGAAGTCGCCGTACATCTGCGCACATGTCGACCATTTCTGTATTTTTTTCAAAAAAAATTGTTGTGATGGTGATGCCATGTTTTTCTAGTAGGTGACTTTTGGGGGCTCCGGAAGTTAAGTGGCAAGTAAGGCGTCGTGACAGCTTCGTTGTCGTCATGCCGATGTAGGAGGAGGGGAGGACTTCACAGTTTCCTCGTTTGCACGTGATCCTATATACGACATGGGACTTCTGGATTGTCTCTTTCGTCTGGCTTGGGCTGTTTTGGAAAAGGAGGTTGCTGGTTTTCTTGTTCTTGTAATATATTTGTAGTTTTATTCTTCTCTCTGGGTCTGTAGGTTTCACATTACGGTTTACGATTTGTGATATTATTATGCGTCACTATAAAAATCCTGCCTGCTCCACCACGGGCGAGGACCAACCATCACAGCACTCAAGTGAACTTCCAGAGCCTACCATCCGAGCCCTGGGTCACCACTGCCTACAGGCGCTATAGGCACACATGTAAAAAAAAAAAAAAAAAAAAACGCCCACACCTTGGGCATTGGAGGTGTAAGACAGGCAAAAGCGCTTGAAATATCGACTGTACATAGTTTTGAGCCGGTGCCTTAGCCGGGCCGTTAAAAAAAGCGCCTGTAGACAGGTAAGGCGCTCTTTTCGCCTTACCTCTAAGGCACTTCTCAGCATCTCCCCCCAGTGTTCTAGGAATCTAGAGTATTAGGACCATGACGGCGCTGCATTGCACTCACTGTTGGCGCTATCGTGGTTCTATTATGGAATGTGTGAAGGGGCTTACGGCGGTTGAGTCACGTGGTGTTCCCATATGCGAGGTATAAAAGTCGCAGCCTATTACTTTACAAAGGCTGATACACGAGATGTGTAAACGCTTTATATCGATTTTCATTAAGTTTCATGTCAAATTACTACAGATTCCACATTTTGGATGATATAGCAATCTGAACAATCAGGGTCAGGCTGCAAATTGATGAAAAGAGTTCAAACTTGTTGTGGAGGAATATATATGTTGCAGCCCTAACGTGCAGCGCGGCTGTTGGAAGGCTGTACGTAGGGTAGGCAAGGAGTCCAGGGGCCACATTCAGAGACGCTAACGTCCATGCTTCACGACCCTAGCGACTGCCATCAGCTGTTTTGGTATTCAGCGTGAGATTGATGACTACTTAAAGACGGTAAGCTGTCAAAACAAAGCGACTACCCAGAGGTAGTTGTGGAGCACGCAATATACATAAAAATACTAATAAATTGAGTATATATGTGTTTGCTGACTCAAGAACTGAACAGGGCAAGTATACAAACGAAATGAGGCCATAAAAACAATCCCATGCGATCGTGGTGATAATTTTGGGGTGATGGGATAAGCGTGGTGAGCTGCGGCATGTCATTCTCACCACACGGCGGGTAGCGACTACGCGATGCCCCACACCGCCACGCGCACGGCTCCGCATCTAACTGAAGGTATAATGGCTCCCTTTTCCTTAATAAAAACCAAGCCCTTGTCCATCCAGCCGTGATGGGTCCCGGGTTAGCCGGGGGTTTGTGACCCGCCTCCCGGGGTGGTTGCTTCCCCCATATGGCGGGAAAAAACCAGCTACCAATAGATAGATTATAAAGCGAAAAAGATCACCAATAGCAACCCTGTACCGCTACTCCCATATCTCGTACTGGAATACCCCCGAGCTCCGGGATGTAGAAATAGAGGGATTTAGTTAAGCTAACCACCGTGGCCTTTAACTCTCTCTGAATGTCTGCCCCGCTGTGCTGAGGTCAGTGTGGTATTCTTGTTTCTCTTTTTATCATTTGGGCTGTCTCTATATTCTCTTCTCTGCCCATGATATAAGGAAATCATTACGGCTATTATTTTTTAGCGTGGGGACATGTTTGGTGTGATAACACGGGTGTCTTGTGCAAAGCTTCACCCAACCTTCTGTTGAATGTTTCCACGGTGAAGGCTGACGATTTTTTCTTCAGGTAAGAAGGCAGACTTCTTGGAAAACTATTGCTCGGACCTCTCAGTGGTGAAGTTCAGACATTTCGTGAGCTCCCTTTTACGTCGTTCCTCGCGTTTTGCTGTATGCCTGCCAAAATAACTACCTGCCAAGCCTACAACTTTGAAGTGAGTAGTTGATGTAACCCTATATTGCCCTTTTTTTTTTTTTACATCGGGGAAAAAATGGTTATTTTTCAGCAATGTGTTAAGTTAATAACTTTTTCAGATGTTTTAAAGAAAACCTATATATTATAATTTGCAGGTACTTAGGCTACTTATATTATTGTATATGCAAAACAAAATGCAAAAACCCTTTTAAAGGGGGGGGGGGTTACTAGCTGGTGTTACATAATGTTTTAGGGGGTTCTGGACATGTGTTACAAGGCGTGACAAGGGGGGGGGGTCAAACATGCCAAAAAAAGGGGTCACGTAATTTTTGAACGGCCCAATAATAAGCTAAGGGTAAAACAGAAGAAGACTAGGGGGGGGGGGCACTCGTAGAGCGCATACCTCCGCCCGAATATTTTTCAAAATATATATATATATACATATATATATATAATATATATATATATATATATATATATATAAAATATATATATATATATATATATATATATATTATATATATATATAATATATATATATATATATGCGCTTCAGTTTTGAGCGCATACCTCGGCCGAGTATTTCATCAATTGGTGCCATGGCAACAGTTGTCAATAGATTTCATCCAAAAATTTTAAACAGTTCTTTCTTATACCAAATAGACTTGGTATATCGAGTTTGGTTTTAAATCTATTCCCTAAATTTTCGAGAAATCCTGTACACTAACAGACAGACAGACAGACAGACAGACAGATCGGGGTGAAAAAACATACCTCTCCAACTTCGTTGGCGGAGGTAAAAATCAAATGTGTACAGAATCATGTCGTGCGTAGGTTTATTTTACTCCACCTTTATGTTGCTCCCGCGTTATTGTTAAAAATAAAAGCGGGAGATATTAACATAAAGAATGACTATAAAGAATTAAAAAAAATAGACTCCTGTGGCCATTGGAAGCTGCCGATACGCTGCTCACTAATACATTTCGCGTTTGTTTGAAACAAATTTTTCATTTTCCAGCGTGAGTAATTTTATAATAAACTGTAGAGATTAATGTTTTTGTTTAACCATTAATGCACTGTGTTGTTGTTGTTGGAGGCGAAAAGTAACAACCCACCACCACCCACCTTGCCCGTTAGCATTTGCCAACTCTATGTGAGTGTTTTGGGGTTTTCCCAGTGAAGACGCCTGGCTGTAGCTCCGAAACTAACCATAGGATTTCTCGAAAAAAAACCTTATTGTGATTCCCACACAAAACTAACTATGACTTAACCCGTAAATTTTCCCTAATCTAACCTGACGTGTTTAAGAGTAAACGCGACATACTGTTCCAGAGAACGGGACACTGCTGGGCGTCAGGGGAGGGGTGCAGGCAAAGGGGTCCCGACACCTGGCAACATTTGAGGCGTTGCCGTGCATGATGACCTTGCCCGCCTTACAATGACAGTGTGTGATAGAAATGGATTATAATCACATGACCTTCACTCACAACAATTGGTCCTCAACTCATCTAGCGACCCGAAATACATGTGTTATGGTACATAATGACCGTTGTTCCCCCACGACATTCCAGGCTTGTGCACTCAGTAGCTCCCGACTATTATTTCCATCCAATGATGGATCCAGGGGTAGATGCTCGAAGGAAAATGCGCGACTTCCATGTTTGCTACCAATAGATGCCGGAAAAAAAATGTCCGTGTAAAAATAGCATCTCTATGTGATATGTTTAGGGAAAATAAGTGCGTATATAGGGAATATAGCGGTATGATGTTGTTATATAATAGTAATATAGTATAAATGATAGGAGAAAAATAAAGATGAGAGTAGGAAAAATAAAATGTTTGGTAGAGTAGGGTGGATAAATAAATAGGTTTTTAACTTTTATATATACAAGACCCCGTGCATGATATGGACATGCGTGTTATTTAGATAATTGACGTATGATTTAGATATACAATTAAGTTTTGAGTTGTTGATGAGGAGTAATGACGGAAAAATGTTGATAAAAAAAGATATTTAATAGGCTGCGTGTGTTTTTACTATAGAAAAAGGGGATAATATGATACATGTGTGTTATTTTTATTTGATTTAGGAATTTCAAAATAAGGTTTTGAGTGGTTTATTCATGGTTATCAAGGGAAATGTGAAGAGGGAAGGATATTTTATAAATGCCAGTAGAAGCAGAGTAGCTAGATAGAAGAATACAGATCTTCGCTACTCTGGTAAAGCCGGCCACACACACACCGGCGCGGCCTGTCCGGCCAAAAAGTGGCGGGGCATCGTTCGCCGGACGAGACCCACACACACACCGGCCGCCTCATGAAAATATACAGTACACGTCGGACCACCGTGGTGACAACATGAATCCGCTGTCCGAAAATGACTTGTTGGTGATGGCTGCATGTGCAGTCATATACGTATAATACCTATATATAATACGTTATACTATATATAATACGTCATACTATATATAATACGTCATACTATATATAATACGTCATCTATAATAATATAAGCGAAAGTGTGTCTGTCTGTCTGTCTGTCTGTCTGTCTGTCTGTGTGTGTGTGTGTGTCTGTGTGTGGTATAGGTTTCGCCCCCCGTGGCGCAATCACCTCATATGGCACATTTTTGGAACCGGGTTGACCAGGGGAAGGTCATAAGCCCACTTATGAGATGATTCGATCTTTTTTTTTTTTTTTTTTTTTTAGCAGCCTATTAGCGATAATTGTTGAAAAAAAAGTGGGTTGCGAGAATTGAGGAAACCTTGATGTAGGGTGATGGTAATGGGTGAGTGAATGGGTGGGGTGATGGGTAATGGGTGTGGGGTGATGGGTGAGTGAATGGGTGGGGGGTGATGGGTTGGGGGTGATGGGTGATGGGTGAGGGAATAGGTGGGGGGTGATGGGTAATGGTAAATATAAGCGAAAAGTGTGTCTGTCTGTCTGTCTGTCTGTGTGTGTGTGTGTGTGTGTGTGTGTGTGTGTGTGTGGTGTGTGTGTGTGTCTGGTATAGGTTCCGCCCCCCGTGGCGCAATCACCTCATATGGCACATTTTTGTAACCGGGTTGACCAGGGGAAGGTTTTAAGCCCAATTATGAGATGATCCGATCACTTTCTTTTTTTTTTTAGCAGCCTATTAGCGATAATTGTGAAAAAAAAAGTGGGTTGCGAGAATGAGGAAACCTTGATGTAGGGTGATGGGTAATGGGTGAGTGAATGGGTGGGGTGATGGGTAATGGGTGTGGGGTGATGGGTGAGTGAATGGGTGGGGGGTGATGGGTTGGGGGTGATGGGTGATGGGTGAGGGAATAGGTGGGGGGTGATGGTAATGGGTGAGTGAATGGGTGTGTGGTGATGGGTAATGGGTGAGTGAATGGGTGGGGGGTGATGGGTAATGGGTGAGTGAATGGGTGGGGGGTGATGGGTAATGGGGTGAGTGAATGGGTGGGGGTGATGGGTAATGGTTGAGTGAATGGGTGGGGGTAATACATACATTTCTACATCCATGATTTCAGGAAAGTTAGAAGGGGCTATCTGGAGAGTCCGTGTTTGGTGGGCCGAAGGCCCACCAAACACAGGTGGTGGGCCGAAGGCCCACCACCAATAGCCCTCCGCAGGAGCTAGTCAAAAAGTCCGCCCGGAGGGCGGCTTTGCGGCTAGTAATATATAATACCTATATTATCATAAATACAATTATAACTGGTACAATTAGTCATTATCTGGCCGAGCGAGGGGCGGGCCGCGCCGGAAGGCACCCACACACACGCAGGCGGCAGGCCGCGCCGGACGGAATTTTCAAGCGCCGACTGATTTTCATCCGGCCGCTGCAACAGGCCCCGCCGGATGAAAAACACTCCCACACACACACTGGCCGCCTCTAGCCACGCCCCTTTTCGTCGGCTGGACAGGCCGTGGCGGTGTGTGTGTGGCCGGCTGTAGGAAGATGCTCGTAGCCGAAACGCCGTGTGACAACACGCGCACTTTTTGCCACCACTACGGGCATCTTTTGGTAGCAAAATACCAAAAGATGCCGGAAAATATTGCTCGTGAGACACGGCCTTACACATCATAACATCAGCTGTTGTAATCGTTTGTGGGGATCAGTCCCTCTACCTCCGTAGTTTGACTTCAGAAAATATTAGACAATGGAAAAGACTGGTGCAAGGAAAGCTAAACATTCTAGAAAGAAAAGAGGCGACCTCTCAAAATAAGACAAGTCTCCGCCAAGAAAACAACGCTTCAGATCTAAAGGGCTGAAGGTAAGTCACTTAGCGTGTTCATGTAGCAACTTCAGCTTCATGGAACCACCTTAATTGTCTCCGTGCAATTATAATACAATATTGTAGAATGACTAGCATGTTGTACACCATTTCGCCATTTCCTTCATACTACAATATTGTACAATGATGAACAGTGGGTACACCATTATTAATTACCATTTCCTTCACTGTATAGTATATTCACATGGTACTAGTAAGTGAAGAATATTAGGCAAGGTCAATGTTTAACTCGTTATATAATATACATTTTATGATCGTCATTAATCTGGTCCCTAAAGTTGCACTTTATAAACAACGTTATGTGCATTTCTTGTTTTAACATTTGTTTTATTTCATGTAGGGACAGGCGCGGGGATATAAAATACACTACGGAGGGACTTTTCATGGTTTCTGTAGAGATATTTGGACCAAATATGAGTGTTTGAGTTGGCAGCACTGCGCGCGCTGCGCTACTGTGCTAGTGCTACCAAAGTTACCAAATCTCCAGTCTTCCACGACCCGTTGGTGGGAGAGTACGCTCGCTCGGTGTTCACCTCGCTATGCAGTAAACATTCCCACCCGTGGAAAGTTTTGCTGCTGGTGTTTCACGAGTTTCTGCCAGCACCTCTGCCCTTGTTAGAGTCGCTTCACAGACCCCAAGGCGAACCCTGAAGGTTGGGTGCGTAGGCCCATTACATGAGGCTTATTATATTATACGTCATCACTTAAGGGGTACTCGAAAGGTCTGTGGAGAGGGGCGCAGGGACTCTGATAGCCGTGGTTTAGCCCCGAGAGGGGCAGCGTCAGGGCTGGTACGACGCCGTTTAGACGGTGGCCAGTTTAGCCCTCCTGACGCTGTAGGATAGTTGCTGGACGAGTTTACCATCCCCCGTCAGGTAGCTGTGTTTCTGGTTTTGTGGCAGTCTGTTTTTGTTAGGTTTTTATTAAGCTTTTATATCTGCCTCTGCTCTTTCTGAGTAATTTTTTTTGTCATGCCCCACTCTAACGGCATGGCCAAGTTGCACTCTCTTCGCCCTTCGTCAGGAGGGGAACTATCGCCCAGTGATAGATCAGTGAAGCATGCATCGAACCATCCTCGCAAGACAAGACAATCTGTTGCTTCACACCGCCTCTCTCCTGACGTCACCGCCGCTCCTATTCCTGCCTCTCACCCTGGCAAGACCCCTGCTCGCCCTAGCTCCTCCAAGAAAGCTGCTGCTACCCGTGCTTCCCCTTATGCTGCTTCGGCAAATGCTGATTGCCCTGAACCTTTCAAGGATAATACTACTGCCTCTGCTTCGAACCAACCTCGCAGATCGAAACACCTCCACCAACATGTCGCCTCCTCCTCGGCCGCATTGCAACCCGCGTCACCGTTCCCGCACTCCAGCACCCAGACCCCGCAACGAATAGCGCATTTTCGTGACGTTCACCGCCCTGGTTCAGTCCAGTCCGGACCGGGTCAGGGTGGACTGATGGTCGCGAAAATACATCGAGACTGGCCCCGTCCCATTCGTCGTTCCTATTGGCTGGGGGATCGAGTGGGCGGTACTGAACTGAACTGTGGAGGCGGCAGGCGTCCATCTTGTCAATATCCTTTTTGTCGTCCGCCTTTTAACCTGTGCTGAAGACTTTACAACTACCACGCCTGTGATACTTTAGTCTTATGGTCGGCCATCATGGTGTTTCATGTCTTATCAGCAGCACGAGAAGCTCCTGGTCGCCTTCCCCGCTGACTGTAGTGCGCATGCGCCAGTTCTCCCCACACTGGTCCAAGGTGGTCCTGCTATATGGGTCGGATCGGACTGGACTGGGCTGAACCGTTCTAGACTGCCTCGCAAAAACAGTGACCGCCCGGGACTAGCCCAGTCCAGACCGGGCCAGAGCGGTCGCGAAAATACGCTAGAAGCTCCCACTCTTTCCATTGCCGTGGACCAACTCAGGATGTTCGGAAAGGAGCTGGCACTCGGCACTGCCACCTCCGTGGCCACGTCAACGTTATAATATAGCATCGTTTAACTCGCTATATAATATACATTTTCTGATCATCATTAATCTGGTCCCTAAAGTTGCACTTTATAAAAAAAACTTATGTGCATGTCTTGTTTTAACATTTTTTTATTTCACGTAGGGACAGGCGCGGGGATATTGGCACTGTACGTAGGGACACGTAGGGACTTTTCATGGTTTCTGTAGGGGTATTATGACCAAAAATGAGTGTTTGAGTTGGCAACACTGGTGAAGGGGTTGATGCGCATCAGTAAGTCCGCCAGAGGTATTCTCAGACATTTCTTAACCCTTACAACGTCGATACCCTAAGATAAAAATTATTTAAAAAAAATTCGGTGGCGTCGGCCATTTTATTTGTTTTGGATAAATAGTTAGTATTTAACCTATAAATAAGGAAAATATAAATAATTTCATTCAAATCTCTAAACATTATTTTTGGGCCTCCATCTTCCAATGGTGCACTTCTCGGTGACAAATCGACATATCAGAAAGAGAGATGTTGATTCGTCCTCAGTTACCAGTATAAATATAGAGCAAAATCTATATATTCTAGAGCCCCGTCCACACTAACGGGCAATGCCCGCGGGCACAAGCGAGCAGTTTGCCTGTTGACGGGCTCACCGCATGTGCCCGCGGGCAAATGAGTAAAATGCCCGTAACGGTAGGTGAGTGATTTCACCAGGCACTGCCCGGCAGTGCGTCGCTGCCAGACATACGAGGCTACATGCGGATCTTTGGAGCCATGATTGTCAGTTTGTCAGGAATTTACACTACGTCTACATCAGAACATCATGTCTACCCCTCCGCCCAGCAAAAATCAGTGGTCAAGATATGCGATCCTTCACCTAATTGAACTTTATCGGCAACACTCGTGCCTATGGAAAGTGAAAATGGACATATACAGAGACAGACAAAAAAGCTGCTGCTTTCCAGAGTATCGCAAAGGAAATGCAAGATGTAGATGTGTCCGTGACAGTGGATGAGATTAGAAAGAAAATAGACACACTCCGCAACCAACACAGACGGGAATTGAGAAAAAAAGAAGTCAGAAAGGTTATGCTGTCCCTCATTCTGGTATCCTGCTTTTCTATATATGGTGTTACTTTCGCAAGGAGTTTATAGAATGTACTTGGGTCCATTCTCACATAGTTTATGAAGTCACGCATATTTCCATCTTGCAAATTCTCGAAAAATTGTAACATGACTTCCCAACTGTTTTCTTTTACTTAGCCAGTCTTTGCACCACTTCTTTTTCTCCACTTTGTCCTTTTTCTTTTTCAGGCACATAACAATGATTATGGTACACAGTTTTAGCTTCTTACGGTCCTTCTTCTTTCGCATTGTTGTCGTACCGCAGTCTTCTTGAGAACGGCTTGGGCCTGGCTGCCCAGCTGCTCGCCTCTGACTGGGCTAGGCTAGGCTGAGGCTCTGCTGTGTGGACAACAGTTTCGGTGTGCCCGCGGGCTTTTGCCGGTGACGGGCACTGCCCGCTAGTGTGGACGGAGCTTTAGAATATAGATCTTGGTATAGACGACACGGCCAAATAAAGCCCGTCATGAACTAGGTATCGCCGTCACTGGCGTGTCACTTCATCATAGCATAAGTGGTTTTCGTGTTTTATTGCGGTGCTGGATACTTTTCTACCATCTGGAGGTAGAGATATTAGTACCTCCAACCTTCCTGTTAGTATGTGGGCCGCTATAAGAATGGTTTTTGGATGAACTGTGGCCCATATAGGGGGTGCAATGGGGTAGTGAAGGGACGCTCATGTATGTAGTGTCTCAGATAATTGGCATTGATGTGCCCAAATTAGTGGCAAGATGAATTGTCTTGGTTTGCCATTTCATAATAGCAGGCAAATCCAAGTCTGAGGCGACAAGAAAAAGAGAGAGGAGGCATCAGAGTGGCATCGTCAGTGAGTGTCAATTTCGTCTTCCCCACCCTAAAACTCCGCATTCCCGCCAGTGTCCCAAGTTTGTTAGGGTAGAGGGGAAGGGGCATCTCTCCCCCACTTTATAATTACGTTTTAGAGGTATCTGACGGGATCTGTGAAGGTCTGGAGAAAAAATAATAGTAATAAGGGCGTTAAAGGACTGTGGTACATTTTACCCAAATTGCTGGGGGTTTTTACCATCACTTTGGTGTTAAGTTTCCCTAATGAAAATGGTTTCCCTGATGTGAAAAAATAATGTAGGCAATATAGGGCTAAATCAATTACTCGCTTCAAAAGTTGTAGGCTTGGCAGGTGGCACATAAAACAGACGCGAGGAACGACGTACAAGGGAGGACACGAAATGTCTGAACTTCACCACAGATGTCCGAGCAATAGTTTTCAAGAAGTCTGCCTTCTTACCTGAACTAGAACCGTCATCCTTCACCGTGGAAACATTCAACAGCAAGTTGGGTGAACCTTTGCACAAGACACACCCGTGTTATTACACCAAACATGTCCCCACGCTACAAGTAATAGCAGTAATGATTTCCCTTATATCATGGGCAGAGAATAGAATACAGAGACAAGTCAAAATAATGATCACTAGAATACCACAAGTTGGTCCACAACTTAAAACGCGTTTTCGCGACGTTTACCAGACCAGTCCAGCCTAGACTGATGCTCCAGAAAATACATCGAGACTGGCCCCGTCCCATTCGTCGTTGCTATTGGCTGGGGGATCAAGTGGGCGGTCCTTCAGTCCTGCAAGCTTTACCCTCCCCCATCCCCCTAAAGACACACCAAAGTGTTATTTATTTGACCTCAGGTAATAACCTACTAGTTGGCATATGAAAGGTGTACCGTGGTCATCATTCTGTGTGATGAGAGTCTGCCAGTTATAAATCTCTGGACGAAGAAAAAATCCCACCAACACAATGTTGCAAGACCTGTCGCCGCCATGTCAAACATTTACTATAGTATATAACCTATATAACCATCATGTATCATTTATATAGGTACTGGCATCCACTACCAGGGGATCCACTACCGGGGATAGCAGGCCTTTTACTGGTGGAGTACTTGTTATTAGTCCTATTATCATGCAAGTTTTGCCTTGTGCAATGTAGCAGTCATCCCTTGTAGCAGTCATCACTGCTAATTGACTTCTTCAATGGGAAGTCAAGTAACAGGGATAACTATGAAAAATTGAATGATGAAATATCATTTACTTTACCGTCAATAACACTATATATAGTCGCCACAGCACTAATGTCGCAGGTGTGCATATATAACGAGTTTTAGCATCACTAAAGACTTGTATGCGTCACTGAAGAGACGTGCACATTACGTAGTTTACATTATCTACATAACGTAGTTTACATTATCTACATAACTATACATGTCTTTAGTGACACAGCCTACAAGTCTGTAGTGATGCTAAAATTCGTAATATATGGCGCCTGGTGACATTAGTACAGTGGTGACTATAATGTTGACTGATGTTGACTAATGATTCATTTCCCAAAATGTTTTTCCAGCAAATTGCGAATATTGTAATTTTTCGTGAAATTACTTTAGTCTTATGGTCGGCCATCATGGTGTTTCATGTCTTATCAGCGACACGAGAAGCTCCTGGTCGTCTTCCCCGCTGACTGTAGTGCGAATGCGCCAGTTCTCCCCACACTGGGCCTAGGTGGTCCTGCTCGCTGGGTTGGACCAGACTAGACTGGGCTAGATCGGTCCAGCCCGCCTCGCGAAATCAGTGTCCGCCCCAGACTAGTCCAGTCCAGACCGGGCTAGAACGGTCGCGAAAACGCGCTATTACCTCAGCAGGATGAAGGCAGCGCATGCATGAGTGTCGTCTCTTCAAGGCCGTGGCCCGCAAAGCAGCCTACTGGGCACTGTTTGCCTACCCTGCGGCAACCTTCCCCCAATCCGCGCTGAACGTTAGGGTTTCAACGTAATATATATTCCTCCACGACCAAAAATTGAACGTGTTATCGTAAATTTGCATTCTGACAGGATTGTCCAGATTGCTATATAATTCAGAATGTCGAATCGATAGTAATCTGGCATACAAATATCTATTTAAAGCGCTTACTAGCCTGTGTTAAGTAATAGGCTGCGAGGTTTATACCACTCAACCGCCTTCCTGCACAGTGCATGACGTCTTTCTCCCTCCCTCTCTTACATACACACACACACACACACACATATATATATATATATATATATATATATATATATATATATATATATATATATATATATATATATATATATATATATATATATATAATGTGTGTATGTGTATGTACAGGTATATAAATTATGATAGACAGATAGTGTGACGAGTTTTCTTGTCAGACTATAATGACTAAAGACCGGATGTTTATGCACTAAAAAACACGAAAATAGGCAGGCAAAAAGGCATTTATATATTGCAAAAAAAGCAGAAGAAAAGCATTATTGATTAGAAAAGGCATTTATTTCCTTTGTTAAAACATGGTGAAACACTAAAATCAAGCTATATTAGGGAAACTTTACCAAAGTAAAGATATCATTGATACATTTCTAATCTTTTCCCTGATTGCACATAATTTCAAGCATTTTCTTCAAATTATCAGGAGTTAAATTGTGCCGTCTGTCAGAGAGTACATATTTCAGTTGAGGAAATGTTCTTTCAACCTCAACTGAGGTTGCTGGTGCATACTTAAAACACAAAATGTCCTCGAATTTCATGTCCACACACTTTGCTTCGATACTGCCTTCCAGAACCTGAGCAATGGTTTTCATTTGTTCCAGATCTGTGTTACCTAAAACCACTCTCACACATATAGGCCCTTACCGAGAGTCATGATGAAGGTCGAACGACATAGGAAGGGTAGCGTAAAAGGGATATTTTTCGGAACGAAGAGCAGCGACGACGGTCGAAAGTCGGCACGAAGACACGGGGGTACTCGTGTCTTCGTGCGGACCTTCGTCGCTGCTCTTGGTTCCGAAAAATATCCCTTCTACGCTATCCTTCCTCTGTCGTTCGTCGCTCGACCTTCATCATGACTCGGTACGGGCCTTAGTTTTTACGTCTTTTCCTACGTCGCCAGGAGGTTTAATGATATCTGCAGTTACTTTCTCAGACATGCAATTGATTGATTCACTAATGTTTCTCCACGTTTCTCAAGGATTGTGATGATCTGTGGAAGGTTTGCGTAATTGGAAGCAATATATACAAGGTCGCGACGAAGATAGCTTTTCCTCATGATTTCGTTCACAATCCTCACTGTGGCGGAGTCATCTTATAAGCATTCGACAATTTCCTTTATCTATTCAAAATGTTCAGCGTAGATACGTTCAGCGTAGAAACAGCAGACAGCCATGTACCCCACCGAGTCAAAAACAGGCTGAGGAGATGAAGAATCGCGGGTTGCATTTCCTTGAACTACTGAACACGTGACGGAGCTTTGTAGCTAGGCGGATATGTGGCCAAATATAGGAGGATTGTAGGCCTGGTGGTAAAAGCATGAAAATCGGCACATTTGATGATCATGACCTACTAAATGATCTCAGATATAGGGCCAAGCACAGTTTTCCCTTTGACACCATAAAGTGAGGAAATCCAAGATGGCCGCCATCTGAATCGTGAAAGTCTATTTTACGTCATATCTTTCTGAATATATATCACAGACATGAATAACTGAATGTATAAGTGTATAAGTATATGAATGAATGAATAAGACATGAATAGTTTTATATGTTCACACATAAGGAAGCCAATGGCACCACTCATTTGTCGCTAGAAGGCATTAAAATCCCGATTAAGCTGATATTCATGATAAATATATATAATATAATATATATTAATATAATGCTTCTCTTCTTGCAGGTGACTGATCAGAAGTAGAATCCACCATGTCGGCGAAGAAGCGATGTAAGATCGTAGAAGATTACAGTCTGCAGCCATCTACATCGACAGTTGGCTATCCTCCCATCGATTGGAGTCGTTGTGCCCTTTGCCAAGAACATTCTTCAGAGCCTTCCAGTGCCCAGCCAAAATCAAAGAGGACATATGTTGGGGCTGGGTATCACCGTGTGGGTGACAGTTTAACAAAGTTTCGAACAGCCAGTTGGCGTGCACATAGCACAATTAGATGATGGCGATGGTATCCCTCAGACACTTGCTAAACATAGCGCACAGTGGCACTCATCTTGCCGTTTGAAGTGTTCTTCAAGTACGTCTAGCACGACTTCAGACAGTTGAAATAACCTCCATGTGAAAGTGACATCCGAGATCGCCCTTACACGCGGCGACAGTTTTCACGAAAAGACCGACCTTCTGAAGGTGATGTATGTTTCTTCTGTGATGAAGTTGCAACGGAACGTGCCTCACTTCATGATGCCATGATGCCAAACTGTCCAATCGAGTAACAATGCGCCCTGAAGCTTCAAGATCAAAAACTCATTGCAAAACTTAGCTCCGGCGATCTGGTGGTGAGCGGTCGGGAGGTTTGCGTTTGAAGG
>JACEEZ010019175.1:0-7500 GCA_016584305.1 Chionoecetes opilio
GAAGAGGAAGAGAGAAGGGGAGAAAGGAGAAGGAAAGGAAGGGAAGAGGAGGGAGGAGAGGAAGGAACCAAAGAAGATATGGAGTAAGAAAAAGAGAAAGAAATATGAGAGAGGAGAGCAGGTAATGATAGGAGGCAACTTGAATAAATTGAGAGAGAGAGAGAGAGAGAGAGAGAGAGAGAGAGAGAGAGAGAGAGAGAGAGAGAGAGAGAGAGAGAGAGAGAGAGAGAGAGAGAGAGAGAGAGAGGGGAGAGGAGAGAGAGAGAGACGAGAGAGAGGAGGAGAGAGGAGAGATGAGAGAGAGAGAGAGAGAGAGAGATGAGAGAGAGAGAGAGAGAGAGAGAGAGAGAGAGGAGAGAGAGAGAGAGAGAGATAAAAGAGAGATAAAAGGGAATGCATGAGTGAACTGAAGTAAATGAGAAGACATATTTCACTCGGAAACAGACAGAAGCAAAATTGGAATAAAGCAAAGGAAGGAAGGAAGGAAGGAAGGAAGGAAACTCATAACAAAGGAAAATAGAAAAAGAAAAAAGGAAAAAGGTAAAAAAAGAATATTGTCAGCAAGATAAAATATTTCAGGGATTTGAGTTGATAGTCACATTCATTTTGAGAGAAAAGAGAGAGAGAGAGGAGACGAGAGGAGAGAGAGAGAGAGAGAGAGAGAGAGAGAGAGAGAGAGAGAGAGAGGGGAGAGAGAGAGAGAGAGAGAGAGAGAGAGAGAGAGAGAGAGAGAGAGAGAGAGAGAGAGATACTAGCGCAGGAATGACATACGAAAGATAAAAACTCCATAAAAAAGGAAATGACAGTAGCGAATGAAAGAGGAGGAATAGTAAAGGACGAATTAAATGAAGGAAGGAAAGAAAGGAGATGAAGGGAAAGGAAGGAGGGGGGAAGGAAAGAGGAGGGGAAGGAAGGAAAGGAGGGGAAGAAAGGAAGGATAGGAAGGTAGGAAGGAAGGAAGGAAAGGAGAAGGAAGAATGAAATAAAGGAAGGAAGGGAAGGATTCGCCCCCACTTACTCCAAGATCCTGATAGACTCCCCTAGTCAATATGGGATTTAAGGGGCGAGGGGGAGGCCTAGGTGGTATGGGAGTCGAGGGGAAGGAAGGGGCAGAGGGAAGGGGCGAGAAGGAGGGGCAAGGAGGGGTGAGATGTATCCTTGAATGGGTGAAGTTTGATGTTGAGTCCCGGCATCACAGACAAGCTAGAGTGACGCCAGGACAGACATAGACACAACTTTCATTCTAACATAGATGTGTCCTGCCTCCCATCTCTCTCTCTCTCTCTCTCTCTCTCTCTCTCTCTCTCTCTCTCTCTCTCTCTCTCTCTCTCTCTCTCTCTCTCTTTCTTTCCTCCGCCTTACTTTCAACCTCATTCACTCTATTGCTGCCTCTTCCTCCTCTTTGTCTTCCTCTTTCTCTTTCCAATTCACACTTTTATTCCTCTTCCTGTTTTCTCCACTCATTTCGCTAGTGTTTTCATTCCTTTATGTTTACTTGTTTCCTCTTTTCTTGTCTTCCTTCTCTCTTTCCTTCTCCTATCTGCCTCCTTCTTCCTACTTTTCTCTCCTTACCCTTCTTCTATCAGCCTCCTCTTCCTCTTTTATTGTCTCTTTCTCTCCTTATCCTTCTTCTATCTGCCTCCTCTTCCTCCTTTCTTGTCTCTTTCTCTCCTTATCCTTCTCCTATCTGCCTTCTCTTCCTCCTTTCCTCCCTTGCTTGTCCTCCTTCTCTCCTTATCCTTTTTCTATCTGTCTCCTCTTCCTACTTTCCTCCTCCAGACCTGCCTCCTGCCTTCCTTCCCCCAGGGTACATAGCGGGGCGGGCCGGACTAGGGCTACACGTCTCCTTAAGGAGGATAACTTTTCAGCGGCTTCTGAGCGCCGGGTGGAGGCTGCGTACCAGGTGCTTCACATGATCCTCAAATTACGGGAGGGCGCCGCCTCTAAAACCCGCGGCGGCCCTCCCTCCTGCCGCGCCGCACCTTCAGGGCGAGGCTATTGATCTAGCCGTGCGTCCGCCCTCCAGCTGGCCCGCCTTCTGCTGCCTGCTGGGTGAGGCGACGGTGTTTCCTGGTGGGAGGGAAAACACTCTTGGCTTCGATCACTGCCCAGACACGCGGAGATGCTGGCAGGGGAGTCAATAGGGAGCCTTAACCCCTTGAGGCCCATAACGTAATATTTCCATTGTAATTTGGGTACCATTAGACGATTGTAATATATATAAGCATTATTTTATAGATATGACCTGTTTAGTTTTCTTGTCCACTAGCTAATTTGGTATATTGTCACTTTTCGTATTTTTATGGATAACAACAGACGATTTTATATGGCAAAGGAAAGATCTGGGCGTGACGGCGTTAAAAGGAGGCTGGATAATTTCATGGATGGGGATGAAAGGTGGATCTAGGTAGTGTTAAGTAACAGGAACTACCACGTGTAAGTCTCGCGGCCTCTTGTAGCTTCCTTATTTTCTGATGTTCTTAGGGGAGGGCGGGGGGCCTTCATGATGACGGGGCGACATGAACTATGCTGTCTTTACTACCAAACGTTTTTCCTCCTTCCCCCCTTCAACAACTGGTCATTCAAGGCAAGCGAGGAGCGAGGCTGCGAGGGAAAACCTGTGCTGACACGCGACTCTTGTTTCACGTTAATGTTTAATAATGCTCTCATGTTTCTTGTGTTCAGGTTAAAAGGATCAATAGAAACAAGCAACTCAAAAACGCCGATGAATTTTGCACGAGACGCTAAATTGAACTCACAACAGACAAAAAAAAAAAAAAAAAAAAAAAAAAAAAACTAACGCATACACAACAGAATACACAGCAAACGCATCATGGCAAACAGATATCCCGGAAAAATAGGCGAAAAAGACACGGTAGAATATATGGATGAAAAAAATTGAAAACCTTTAAAGCTACTCCTTCCTAACATGATACTGACACCCAACGCGAATACAATATCCAACACGACATGTTAAAAATATATAATAAAATGCTTCTTTAAAATAGCTTAGGGTGTATAAGCGTTGCTGAGTGTTAGTAGACAGGTGAAGTAAATGATGAATTTCTACCTACGTTAGAAGAGAGAGAGAGAGAGAGAGAGAGAGAGAGAGAGAGAGAGGAGAGAGAGAGAGAGAGAGAGAGGAGAGGAGAGAGAGGAGAGAGAGGAGACGAGAGCGAGAGCGAGAGGGGAGGAGAGAGAGAGAGAGAGAGTAGAGAGAGAGAGAGAGAGAGAGAGAGAGAGAGAGAGAGAGAGAGAGACAGAGAGAGAGAGAGAGAGAGAGAACAAAAAAAGTTTACAAGTATATTGAGAAAAGAGAGGGAGTTTACAACGAAGGGGGGAACAAGTGGTACATAGAATGAAAAATAGAAATACAGGGAAAGAGAGAGAGAACACACACACACACACACACACACACACACATTCTTGGCCCCGTCGCGCCCCTATACAAGCTGAGGTCCCGCCCCGCCCCGCCCCATCCTCCGCCCCGCCATTTAGAGGATTAAGTCCCGTCTGGAGACACCATTTGGACCTAATCCAATGACAGACGAGCCCCTCTCACTCTCCCTCTACAGGCGATGATGGCCTTCCAATCGTCTAATACATTTTCGAGTTGGTTGGAGAATGATGATGTGAATGAGAAACGCGAATGTAAAGTGTGAAGACGATGAAGATTTACGATTATTCACCTATTTCAACCTATTTACCTATTATTTTGATGGCGTTCCAATCGTCTATCACATTTTCGAGTTGGTTGGAGACGAGAATGTAAAGGGTTAAAGACAATGATGATGAGTTACGATTTAGTGACCTAATTATCTGTATTTATCTAATATTTTACCTATTATTTTAGCTATTTATCTTCTATTTTACCTATTTCTACCTATTTTAAGCTATTTATCTATTATTTTACCTATTTACCTATTTTTACCTATTTATCTATTATTTTACCTATTTATCTATTTATTTTACCTATTTACCTATTTTTACCTATTTATCTATTATTTTACCTATTTTTACCTATTTATCTATTATTTTACCTATTTTTACCTATTTATCTATTATTTTACCTATTTACCTATTTTTACTTATTTATCTATTATTTTACCTATTTTTACCTATTTACCAATTTTTTGCTATGTATCTATTATTTTACCTATTTACCTATTCTTTGACCTATTTTTATCTATTTACTAATTATTTAACCTAATTTACCCTATTTACGTTTTTTTACCTATTTTTAGTAAGAAGCAGTGAAACCTATAGATAAAAATAATACAACAATATAATAAACTCTACGTTATTTTTTTTTCCAGATACCAGATCAAATAAAACGTAACTTATTTTCTTATAATTACGTTTCAGCCTCACCCCAATAATGACTTCCTACAGGCATGATATTTTTCAGATCGTCTTTTTTTTTCTTTTTTTTTAATATCACAAAGGACTGGCTAAAGGAAAACAAAATAAAAGGAATAACAAAAAGTCCGCTTAGTTGCCAGTCCCTATAAAGAAGACAGTAAGTCAGTAAGAAGAAAATATGAAAGGGAGGTGGGCTAATTTAGTTCAGGAGGTGTCTTGTTACTCCTCTCTTGAAAAGGTCTATAGCCTTGAAATCATTGAAGTAATCGATCTGCTACTTTAAAGAACTACACGTCTAAAGAACCTTCCTTACCTACCTACAATACCTACATCCTTACCTACAGTACCTACAGTCTACCTTCTTCAGGGCACGCAGAGGGCGGGGCGTGACGAAGGTGTGTGCATTGGCCTTCCTAGAGCAGTATTCAAGGCGCCGTAACCCTGAGGCCATACATTGTGCTCCGCGTGGCGTGCCTGGACTGAGGAGGTGATCGGCGCTGAGCCTGAGACACAATTGCAGGACGCGAGACCTAATCCAGCGGTCTCAAGACTCAGCTCTAAAGGTGAATGAACCTAGGCTACCAGTGTGTGAAGGAGACAAGACACTATTACCCTGTATAGAATTAAGAACATAATTAAGCTTAGAGGGATTAGATGATGACTAGGACGGGGATCAGAAGGGTGAGGATGAGGGAAGCAGAGTGCGTGGTGAGGGTGAGTGTATTGGGTGAGGGAAGGACAAGACACTATTAACCTATATAGAATTAAGAACAGAATTAAAATAAGGGGCATTAAAGACAGTGACAAAAACTGGGATCAGAGGGGTAGGGATAAGGATGAGGGGAGTGAGTGGTGAGGGTGAGGAGTGTGTTGGGTGAGGGAAGGTTGAACTCCAAAGGTGAATTAAATGAACATAACCAGCGCGTGAAAGACGACAGATTATATCTAACATGTAGAATCTTAACCTAAATAGAGAGATATGACGACATAATTAAATACGATGACAAAGGCGAGAGTTAAGAGGGGTGAGGATGAGGGGAACAGAGTGCGTGTTGAGGGAAGGGAGAGAGATGCGCCGGAGAGTTATGTGGAGCAGGTGGTGTCAGACAACCGTACTTGTTTAACCTGATGGTAAGGACGGACGAAAATACCAGGGGACACCGCAGAGCAACACACACACACGCACACGCACGGGACACGACATATATGATATATATGATATAGATTATTATATTGTATAATATTATATAGTATAATGATATATGAACCCACGGCACACAACACGACAACCACAGCGACACACACACACACAACACACACATACAACACACACAAACACACACACACACACACACAACACACATCAGACACACAATACAATACAACAACGCACATCAAGAGCAGACAGACAAACAGCAGCTCTAGCAACACACACACACACACACACACCGGACACACACACCGAACAAGGCACACACAACACACAACAGTACACCATCACACACAGCCAGCACGCACACGACAACACAGGCACACACACACACACACACACACACACACACGACACACACACACCACCACACACACCACACACACACCACACACACACACACACACACACACACACGACAAGCATTGACCTACAAATACAAGTAAAAAAGAATCAAATCTTCCATACTTTCAAAAAAAAAATACTCCTCCATCAAAAAAAATACCTCAAGTCAAGGAAAAACTAATAGTCATAGAAAAATACAGCGGCAAAGTCCTCGTCCATTTTTACCGTAAACAAATAAGAATGATGATAAATACTTCACAAACACGCGATTCTGACTAATTATATTTGGGCCGGGATCGAACCTGGTTATGCTATTGTCATGCTGTGCTCCCTTGCCACTGAGCACTAGAATGGCGCTGGTCATTCACTCTATACAAACAGAACAAGTGACCCGCCTTGACCCGCCCATCCCATCTGACCTTCACCCATCTGACTGATCTTAATGACCTTAATCTCTACACGCCACCCACCCACTTATACCTTTAACTGCTCACGTGCACACATTTTAGCACCTTGCTCCACCCTCTTCTCATCCTCCTCATCCTTCTCTTTTCTTTAACATCAATTAAATAGTCTGCTTTATCCATTCTTCATGTTATTTCCTCTTATTACTGTGACAAAAAAAGTCGTATTCCTGCACTCTATCTAATCCTATTTTTTCCTTTGTTTCTGTATTCCTTCACTCTCTTTCTTTGTTCCTTCATTAAATTCCACCCGCCTTTCATCTCGCTTCCCGCCTCCCCCTCCCTCTCCCTGCGCCCTTTTGGACACAAGTAACTCAAACAGGAACTTCACACACCTGAGGGAGAGTCGGTCCCTCGCGCGCCACACCTGTAAATTGTTCATCATTAATTAAGTCTGTGTTTGGACAGGCGGGTGGGCGTCTAAGGAAATTAGGAATGCGAACAGATAAATAGTCTCGGCAGCTGCAGTCGCCACACAGACGGACAGCGGCGAGGCAAGTGTACAGATCACCTCAATCTTGGCGAGGCGCTCCGGCCGCCGCCATGCTGCCGTCACGGGCGATCCTGGCGACGTGGCTCCTAACGGGGGTCATTGTGTCACTGCCTTCTGCCCTTGGGATCTCATTACGATTGCTGAAACCAAAAACTACAACTCGGCCTATATTTAGTGCGAAGCTATAGACTCAAGCCCCTCGACCCGGGCCCCGACTCTTTCTGTGAGTGCGTCGGTGTTTTTGACAAGTGTGACTACTTCCTCACGCACAAGACAGACCACGTGCATTGCAGCTTCTTCAAGCGGTACTGCTGCCGCCAGGACGCTCTCGAGCACATGCTGCACATGCGGGTTGATGGGTCGTCGTACATCCCTCCCAAGGCGCTGGACCCCAAGCCCCGTGAAGACTACGTTCCCCTGCCTCACATAGACACACACGCTGCCCACACCGCCAGATCGAGGTGTGGGTGTGCGTGGCCTGTGTGGGGGTGCCACGTGGTCATGTCCAAACCCTGGGCCTTCCTCGATCAGTCCTTCCAGTGTCCATTGTTCCAAATCTTCTGCTGTGACGAGTCTTTCCTCAAGGACGTGGTTGTCCCAACGGTGAAATTGCACGCCACCAATAC
>JACEEZ010019175.1:12500-22500 GCA_016584305.1 Chionoecetes opilio
ATGACCTTTAGACAGGCAGACACACAGACATCTATAGACAGGTGGACAGACAGACACACACGACAGATAGAGACAGGTAGACAGGCAGACACACAGACAGGTAGAGACAGGTAATAGATAGACGCACAGCCAGACAAAAGACATATGTGCATACAGACATACAGACATACAGACATACAGACATACAGACATACAGACATACAGACATACAGACATACAGACATACAGACATACAGACGTACAGACATACAGACATACAGACATACAGACATACAGACATACAGACATACAGACATACAGACATACAGACATACAGACATACAGACATACAGACATACAGACATACAGACATACAGACATACAGACATACAGACATACAGACATACAGACATACAGACATACAGACATACAGACATACAGACATACAGACATACAGACATACAGACATACAGACATACACGAAAAATATATCTAAATACCAATATATTTGTTCAAACGTAAGTGTGTTTAATTTGATCCTGTCTTAGTCTTTCCACACACACACACACACACACACACACACACACACACACACACACACACACACACACACACACACACACACACACACACACACACACAACACAACACAACACATACACAACCACACACACACCCACAACACACAAGACACAGACACACACACCACACACCACACACCACAACACAACAAAACAAACAACACACAACACAACACACAACAAACACAACACACACACACCACACACACACCACACAGCCACACACCACACACACACACACACACACACACACACACACACACACACACACACACACACACACACACACACACACACACACACACACACACACACACACACACACACACACACACCTTAAATCTTGCCTCTGTGGTGCGTGCTGGCCTGCTAAGCCATCACCACCACCACCACCACCGCCATCACCACCACCACACCACCACCACTACTTCCACTTCCACCACCACCACCATCGCCACCACCACCTCCCCGCACACCTTATCGCTTCACAATCTCCTTAAGCTTCTTGTCGCGCCATCAAATGCACCTCAGCTAATTCGCCTCTCTCCCTGCCTGCCTGCCTGCCTGCCGTCTTCCTACTACATTGTCTCTTAATTAATTGCCCCTTAAAACCTGCATTAGTATTTATATTTATATTGTTATTATATTATTAGTCTTAAAACTTATTCATATAGTACCTACGAATATTTCAATCAGTTTCAATCAAATTTCTCTCTCTCTCTCTCTCTCTCTCTCTCTCTCTCTCTCTCTCTCTCTCTCTCTCTCTCTCTCTCTCTCTCTCTCTCTCTCTCTCTCTCTCTCTCTCTCTCTCTCTCGCTCTTACTGCCTTCATATATTGCATTACTATTTATATTTGTCTTTAACTTGTTCATAATAGCACCTAAGAATATCTCAATTAGTTCCCCACGTGTTTTGAAGTGTTGAATTGGTATAGATAAACGTATATACTATTTATCTGTCTACTATAATCTATTTATGAACCTATAAACTACATAAATTTATCTAATTAGTGGTAGTGTTAATTAGTTTACCTTCTTAACTTACTTATACGGCCATTTCCTGCAATGCAATTTCCCGAACTAAATACATTACACTATATTGGCCCACCCCCCTTTCTTTCTTCTCTTACTGTCTTCTGTATAGATATGAAACTAAGCGAGTTTTTTGTTACTTTTTTTTTTTTACCTTGGCCAGTTCTTTGTGAAAAATAAAAATATATCTCACCATAAAAACGCGTATGTATAAACTATCTATCGCGTCTCTCTAACAATACCACACATATAAACTATACAAATACATTTACTCATAGGTAGTATGTTAAAAGTTTACCTCCCTATTCACCTCCGCCCATTTCTTGCAATACTGTATCACCATAAATTATTGCTATTCATATGCTATTCATTCTATCGATGGACCTCTAAACTACATAAATCTAACTCCTGATAGGCAGTTTGTTAATAAGTTTATCTCTTTACCCACTGTGCCTATTTCTTGCAATACGTATCTCACCATAAAAAAGCGTGTGTATAAACTATCCATCCCAACCTCTTTAACAACACCACACAATACCACACCGCCCTGCAGCTTACACTCCTTGCCACTTTCAGGCCGAGACGTAATCTACTTATCCCGTCTGGCCAGCCTCAGCCTTGCCCTCACCTTTATTGCAGGTCCGTCTGTTTCCGGGTCTATCTTTCATGGCCCCTTAATGCACTAAACTTTATGAGTGGATCCATTACGGTTTTAGTTTTTGAGATAGAGAAATGGGAAGCTTTGAATTTTTTTTTTCTTCCATTTTTTTCATCGAAACACAATAATAACCTCTTAGAATTTCATCAATTACAAATTATAAACCTAGCTCTTAAAACATAATGCTAATATGTACAAGACGCAATGTTCCTTTTTGCTCATGATTATCATTATAACTAAAGTTCTGTCATGAAAAACTTCCGCAATAGTATTTTTTTTTTTTTTTTTACCGTTTACGGGATTTTGCATATTATTCCAGACTAATTTTTTGTTTAATGTTTGACTGTCTAGGAAGCACTGGGAGGGAAAAGGCTATACTATATCTCTGTCTTACTTCACTTGAGGCACATATCAATGCTTGCTATAAACATTTCAACTATTTGTATTAAATAATATGTAGTGGCTGTATCATAATTTGAATATACTCTATGTAAGTATACGTATGCACATAATACATTCATAATACATACACGTGTACATAAACATCAGAGTTACTCGCATCCTTCCCTCTTCCTCCATAAAAAAAAATAATAATAGACAAGTAAAATAAAAATAATAAATAAAAGATACCAAAAAAATAATAAAAATATGATAAAAAAAAATTTGTAAAAATATAAGACAAATCAATACAGGAGTCGTCTTACCTTATATGCATGGCGGGGCGGGGCGAGGCAGGCGGCTCACGAGGCACCACCTGCAGCGTCGCCGGCAGGTGGTTCAGTTTTCACACATTCTGTTTTGATATTTTTACACTTCACAGTTCCATGAGTTCTGTTTTTTGAGTGAGTGTTATCGGATACGTGTGAGGCTTTCCGAGGAACACTTGTGGAGGGGGGAGAGGGAGGGAATGGGAGGAAGGGAATTGGAGGGATGCAATGGGAGGCAAAGGTCGTGTGTTGTAGCATGGTCGTGTTCAGAATGCTGTGTTGCCCGGCGGGGATAAGCAACACAGAGCAACACATCGGAACAGACTCTAGGGGATGTTGGGCAATGTTGCTTCTTTACGCCACACTGTTATGCCCTTGTTCTACCACTTTGTTCCTTGCTTTTACTCACTTCTTCCTTAATTCTTTCTCGCTTACTTTCTCGCCTTTACTTCGTCCTTAAATGTCTCACTCTTAGGTCCTTGTTCTACCACTTTGTTCCTTGTTTTTGCTCACTACATCCTCAAATAGTTTCAAAAAATGTATTTGTTCCCCAGAAAATCAACATAAATTATTGGTTACCACTTTTATTGTTCCGTGGTATGATGGAACTTTCCTGGCCGTGCATCCTCGCGCTTTCCACACCCTGTAAAGAAAGAGAAAAAATACATAATACATAAGATACAATAAGAAGTTCGAATCTAAGACTTATACATTGAAATATAAGTTTGAAATTTGATGAGTAAGAACTTTGCGATCAGAATCAATGGATGTTAAATTAATGGATGACAAAAAAAAAAATAAAAATTCGTCAGCATGAAAAAGTCGTCTAAGGACAAGATGTGGTATGGAAAAAATTAAGCAAATGGAAAGAGTACCACTGAAAAGGTAATGTAGTGGGTCAACAAGTACCGAGTGAAGCGGCAGATCACCCCAACCCACATTACTCAAAACACAATGGAATCCCCCACCAACCACACACCACACCACCAAGCCTACCAACGCGAAGCCCGCCACCACACACCACACACGCCACCCCACCAACCCCCACCACAGAGAATCTCCCCACCACACACCAACGCCCCACCACACACCACCAACTCCCCACCACACACCAACGCCCCACCACACACCAACGCCCCACCACACACCAACGCCCCACCACACACCAACTCCCCACCACACACCATCTCCTCACCACACACCAACTCTCCACCACACACCATCTCCCCACCACACACCAACTCCCCACCACACACCATCTCCCCACTACACACCATCTCCCCACCACACACCAACGCCCCACCACACACCAACGCCCCACCACACACCAACGCCATACTACACACCAACTCCCCACCACAGCACGAGCAACTATCACAGCTACATTAGATATTTTCCTATTCTCGACATTCTTTCCTTTCCTCAAAGCCGCCGCCACCCCATCAACCACCACCACCACCACTACTACGTTGAAACAGGTAATTAATCTAAATACTTTTTGCCGGCGCGGAGAGGACCATCAACGCTCAATGGTGCGACCCAGGATGGTTGCGAGGTCTACCTGCATATTTTTTAGCGTGCACACACACACACACACACACACACACACACACACACACACACACACACCACACACACACACACACACACACACACACACACACCACACACACACACACACACACACACACACACCAACACACACACACACACACACACACACACACACACACACACACACACACACACACACACACACACACACACACACACACACACACACACACACACACACACACACACACACACACACACACACACACACACACACACACACACACACACACACACACACACACACACACACACACACACACACACACACACACACACACACACACACACACACACACGGCGCCAAGGTTATATCCTCAGGTCACCTTGCTAGGTCAACGCTGCAACATAACTAAATTAAGCGTAACGAAGGAGATCAGCCAGGCTCCCCCCCCCCGGCCCCCCGCCCGGCGCGAGCAGAGCCCCGGCTTACCCTGTGGCGGGCAGGTCTTGGTGGTGTCCGGTGGGAGACTATCCTGCGGCCTTCTTCCTGACGAGGTGTATCCCCGCGTGTGTCCAGGCGGTCCCAAGGGAGTGCGTAGAGGGATCACAAAGGCCCCGGCGGCCTCCAAAGGGCCTTAGGGAGGCAGAGGTGGCCAGCTGGAGGGTCAACCACCACTTTCATGTCAGGAAAACTTTTTCTTGCTAGAAGTTCTCGTAAACAGGCGGGGACGTGCTTCGCGAGAGCCTGGAGATGAAGGTCGGCGGGTGGTGCCTCGGCCGAGGCCTGCGGCGGCCACGGGGGATCGGCCACGTCGGCGACGCGTCATCCTGGCACACTTTATCACCCTGGTACAGGTGTGAGGCAGGGAGTCACGCCAGCACCTTTCCACCCTACCTCCCTCCATGATCTAAAGAGTAGGTAAAATATCTACTCCTTAGATCATGCCTCTCTCACACGGTGCACACCACGTCGTTGTTGACATTGTATAAATCTTGAAATCTCACATGCAGTAATTACATAGGTATATTATATATTGCTTTTTTTCATTTATCTTTCATTTTGAAGGCAAACATTAGGTGGTTTTTGCAGGTGTGAGTGCAGGGTGGGGTGAGGGGCAGGGTTGGAGGGGTGGGGGGCAGGGAGATGTGGTGGGGTGGGGGCCAGGGCAGGGTGGAGTGGAGGTTGGGTGGGTGTGGAGGGTAAGTATCTGCAGGAAGTGCCGCAGCGCTCCACATTATGCAGGCGGGAAAGGCGCATCAAAAAAGTTCCCAGCCGAGGGACTGTATGAATACTCGGCACTCGGGGCGCGGCAGTAAATGAGCCTCAGCACGCGGCGTGAGGAGGCTGAGGGGCGCGGCCGGGGCGAGGAAGGCAAGACGCAGACACACACATACTCATCCAGGTTTGCACACCCACACATACATACATACATACACACGCTTAAGACCCCATCACGGAGGCACGGAAGAGGACGCTGGACACTGCCACCCCGCTCATCATGCATCCTCGCCGCTGATGCTCTCCTTGTGTGTGCCGGAATAGATATAATATAATGTTCTAACATATCATCAACACACATTACACACAACACAACATCACACACACACACAGAGCACAGCCACACACACGACAGCATCACACACGACGACACACAGCACCACACCCGAGGAAAGTTGTGAAGGCCTGGCGGGTAGTTATCCAGAATATACATTAGGCAGCATTTAGGTAGTTGCGTTAGGGAAAGTACGCAGGAATGTTTGAAGCAACTTGTCAGTGATCAAGGATCAATTGAAGCATGTTCAATAACTAACAGTATATTGATTATTAGTTATCTTTGCGTTATATTTTTATGTGTCACTTAGTTTTGAGAGTGCAAGGTGGTTCGCCTACTTTAGTTTAGTAGATATCGCTATGATCATGTATGCACACTCAACTTATTGTATCGTATTGAAATGCCTGCCAAATGTATGTACTGTAGGAGCTCGTGTCATACCTTGTTTATAAACTCGAGCAATAATCAATCTATTCATTCTATTCTATCTATTCTATCAAACACACACACACACACCACACACTGTACCACACACACAACATAACCACACACACACACACACACCACACACACACACACACACACACACACACACACACACACACACACACAACCACACCCGAGTACGGGAAGCCGTTGCGGTAGCACAATCCGAGAAGTCCCGGGTTCGATCCCCGGGCGGAGCGGAAACAGATGGGCTTGTAGCGTGGCCACCGAGATGACATCTCGGTGGCCACGCTTGTAACAACAGCTGGCTAATGACCCTTCAGGACACGCCTTACCCCTGGCTAATCACCCGTCAGGTCACGCCTTCCTAGACCGGACTGGGAACAAACCCCCTTGGTCTCGCCCGGCTGGCCGGTATGCAATAGTTAGCTACCTAGTCCTACCCTCACAGGCAACACATCGCGCCTCGTCTCTCTGTGTTTCGCGTAGCATCACTCCCGCTGTACTGATCTACATTCCCGCCATAATAAACTTGTGTAAGGACGCAGTGTTTGGTATAACCCGTGTCTAGCTAAGAGACCACCACTACAGGCTGTTTCCTTAAAACCCGAGCCCCTGTCCACCCAGCAGTGAATGGGTATCGGGTGTTAGCCGGGGTTTGTGACCTGCTCTCCTGGGTGCTGGCTTCGGCCAAAACTAAGCACTAAGGATGAATGATAAAAAAGTTGATATGGAGACGGGGCCATACGAGCGTTGCTCAGGCCCTGTAAAATACAACTAGATGAATACAACTAGATGAAGATGAACACACACACACACACACACACACACACACACACACACACACACACACAAACTTGACGACAAATATCATATATAAAATCACACGCTACAAATAAAAATAAAAATAAAATACTTTATAACAAGCTATACATATAACACAAGGCTACACGATACACGATACACACACACGATCATTTAGCGACCGACGATAAAAGACAAATTCTTAATTTCTATAATAATTAAAAAGTAATTATATTTGCATTTCCTGGAGTAATGTTTGATGAGAATTGTATCATTATTGTTACTGGTGTTGTCACTGCGTTGTAGATGACGTGCTTATATATTTCAACATGAATAATTTTGTCTACGGAGTAAAAGACAAATGTTAATTGTAAAAATATCATTCTTCTCTGCAATTCTTCTACAATTCAATTTTTTCAATCCTTCTCTATCAATTTTTCTCTTGTATTTCTAATCTTCGTAATCTTACTTTTAGTGACTACTTTTCCTTCATCTACTTATTTTTTCCCTCTTTCTAATACTCGTTCGTTGCATTGGCTGAAAAATGCAACTATCTTTCATATTCCTTAAAATGTCTGTAGTCTCAAATGTAAGGCGATCATCGTCATTATTTTCCTCATTATTATCACAAGCATCATCACAACCATCATTATCATAACTTGTCATCATTCTTCTGGGTTATCTTTACCAATAGCCATTACCGTCATCATCATGGCTATTGTTGAGTCCGATCCGATCATTCTTCTCTTCTTTCCTCATTCTTCTTTCTCCTCAAGCACTATGGCGAGGGAAACGACGCGATGGATATTGTTACTGAGGCGAATTTTTCAAAGTATTCCAAGTCTTGATGGTGATGAGAGGAGTTTGAGGAATGAGGGGAGCGGTAGAGGGGGGAGGAAAATTGAAGGGGAGGGAGGAAGCAAGGGGGAGGGGGAGGAAAGTGAAGAGAGGACAGAAGAGGGTCAGAAACGCTAAGGAAAAGTGTAAGGAAAGGGAGAAAGATGAATGCAAGGGGTAAAGGAGGAAGAGAGAAAAAGGGAAATGAAAATGGTGACGAGTGAGAGAGGGAGGTTGAGGGAAGTTAATATGAGTGAAAAAGGAGATGATTAATGTGAAATAAAGGAAAAGGAAGGTTGGGAGGAGAGAGAGAGAGAGAGAAGAGAGAGAGAGAGAGAGAGAGAGAGAGAGAGAGAGAGAGAGAGAGAGAGAGAGAGAGAGAGAGAGAGAGAGAGAGAGAGAGAGAGAGAGAGAGAGAGAGAGAGAGAGAGAGAGAGAGAGAGAGAGAGAGAGAGAGAGAGAGAGAGAGGAGAGAGAGAGAGAGAGAGAGAGAGAGAGAGAGAGAGAGAGAGAGAGAGAGAGAGAGAGAGAGAGAGGAGAGAGAGAGAGAGAGAGAGAGAGAGAGAGAGAGAAGAGAGATGAGAGAAGAGAGAGAGAAGAGAGAGAATTGATGAAATAGGAAAGAGAGAAGAAAATTCACCATATAAGACCTTTTTACGCAGCAGAGATCGAGCGGTACCTGTGTTTGTCGTTGCTGTTGTCCAGGTTGTCGTCTGTCGCCATGAACGGGTGCACTAATTGATACGAGCGTCTCATCAAAGAAAAAATAATAAGAGAACGAACACTTCATAAAATGGCATTTTTGTTTTACATTGTTGCTTCATTCACTGTGTGTGTGTCACTTGTTTTGCTGATGGCGTGTTCATTGTCTGTGTGTCGTGTGTCTGTCTGTTGTTGTTGTTGTCTGTCTGTTGTTGTTGTGTGTCTGTATCTGGTGTGTGCTGTTATGTGTGTTGTATGTGTGTCTTGTGTAATGATGTAATTCTGAGGTGTGTGTGTGTGTGTGTGTGTGTGTGTGTGTGTGTGTGTGTGTGTGTGGTGTGTGTTGTGTGTGTGGTGTGTGTGTGTGTGTGTAGTGTGTGTGTGTGTGTGTGGGGGGGGGGGGGGTGTGGGTGGGGGGGGGTGTGTGTCAAGTCCCCCTTCTCATACCTCACGCTACTTTTATCAATCTTATCCTTTATGTTTCACTCACACGTATAGATAATAAGCAAGAACTACAAAACATCGATGCAGGGAGTATATAGGAGGACACTAAATTCAATTCCACGGAGGGATGTGCTGTAGAGAAACTGTGAGGGTTTTAAGAGGAAAAAATAATAATGTTCTACAGGCGCTATAGGCTCCAACGTAAAAAAAAAAATGTGGAGAGAAGAGCTGTAGTGGTTATGTGGTAAGGAGAGCTGTAGTGGTTATGTGGTGAGGAGAGCTGTAGTGGTTATGTGGTGAGGAGAGCTGTAGTGGTGATGTGGTGAGGAAAGCTGTAGTGGTTATGTGGTAAGGAGAGCTGTAGTGGTTATGTGGTAAGGAAAGCTGTAGTGGTGATGTGGTAAGGAAAGCTGTAGGTAGTGGTTATGTGGTAAGGAGAGCTGTAGTGGTTATGTGGTAAGGAAAGCTGTAGTGGTTATGTGGTAAGGAAAGCTGTAGTGGTTATGTGGTAAGGAGAGCTGTAGTGGTTATGTGGTGAGGAGAGCTGTAGTGGTGATGTGGTGAGGAGAGCTGTAGTGGTGATGTGGTGAGGAGAGCTGTAGTGGTGATGTGGTGAGGAGAGCTGTAGTGGTGATGTGGTGAGGAAGAGCTGTAGTGGTTATGTGTTAAGAAGAGCTGTAGTGATAAAGGCTTGGAGGGA
>JACEEZ010019175.1:27500-30000 GCA_016584305.1 Chionoecetes opilio
GCATCCAAAGGGGGGGGGGGGGGGGGGGGTGGGGGGGGGGGGGGGAAAAAAACCCCGGGGGGAAGGGGGGGGGGGGAAAAAAGTAAAAAAAGGGGGGGGGGGGGGGGGGGGGGGTTTGGGGGTGGTTGGGGGGAAAAACACCCCCTGACAACCTACTTCCTCTGATTCGAGTGCGGTCCGGGTTTTTGAATCTTTGGGGAAATGAAAGTCTTGAATCCCTACAACAAATCAAGATGAAGTGAAAATGTCCCGACCAAAAGTTGATGAAAACTTAAAATAGAACACGTAAAAGCGTAATTTTTAAATGAATTTTAGTAAAATAAGAGAAAAAAAGGTGGGTGTGTGAATTTTTTTATTTGAAATTTTAAAGCAGCACAGCAAATACCGATTTAAGGTCCATGAAGCCTTTGTTTGAGAGTGAGCTAAGCCAGAAGAAGGAGAGAGAGAGGGGGAAGGGGGGGAGGGAGAGAGAGAGAGAGAGAGAGGAGAGAAGAGAAGAGAGAGAGGAGAGAGGAGGAGAGGAGAAGAGAGGAGGGGAGAGAAAAGAGAGAGAGAGAAAGTAAGATTTTTCCTTCTAGAACTTTGAAGTACAACTAAAAGGGTTTATTGACTATACAAAGCGCCCCCACGTCGCACAAACTAGGCGGACCGAACCGCCGACCGAATGCACAGGGACGCGCACATTGCAACTCACGCTCTACCAACCTTCCACCTGACGGGCTAGATGAGAGAGAGAGAGAGAAGAGAGAGAGAGAGAGAGAGGAGAGAGAGAGAGAGAGAGAAGGGTACTAAAGGCCTGGAGGGTATTAATACAGGTAAAAACTCCCCTGCAAAGATGTAAGGCGACTATGTAAAGGACAGGTGTATAGGAGTGTATAAAAAAAAAAAAAAGAAAAAAAAAGGCCGAAAAATAAGGTAGAGATCTGAATCAAAGTAACAGACTTCTGAAATACCACAAAATATAGGGAGCGTCGGCCCCTTCATTAGACCTTCTTTCCTTCCCCTCTTTTTTCCCCTACATTTCCTTTTTACCTTTTTTCCCCACTTCCCTTTCCCCTCATTAAAATTTTCCCTCTTTTCCCCCCCACTTCCCCCTTTCCCCCCTTTTTTCCCCTACATTCCCTTTCCCTTTTTCCCCACACTCGTTTTTCTCTTTCCCCGATTCCCTTTCCCCTTTTTTTTTACATTTCCCCTTTTCCCTATTTCCCCCCCTACATTCCCTTTCCTCTCTACATTCCCCTTTCCCTCAACCCCTCATCCCGTGCCTCTCCCCTTCATCCCCTTTCCCTCCCTCGGCTCACCACTCACACATTATTTCCTGCTGTAGTAATACGCCGCCAGGTCTTCCCATTAACATCCTCCTTTCTCCTCCTATACACGGTTTTTTTCCCCATTCTTTTTTTTTCCCTATCATTTTTTCTCCTTTTCCGAACCTATTTCCTAAACTCCCATACATCCACACAAACTCCACAAATACCAATAAAAAAAAACACCCACCCAAACACATACACACACAACCACCCCCACACACACATACACAAACAAACACCCCCCCACATAAACACAAAAAAACACCCACCCCACCCAAACCATCACACACAAACCCTCCCCACACACACATACACACAAAAAAAAAACCCTCCACACCCCACAACACCCCCCCACCCACCCCCACACACACAAACATCCTCCCCCCACACACACAAGCATCCCCCCCCCCACACACACACTCTTGAGCCCTCCCCTCCGTATTGAATGGAGTTCGTAGAGAGAGCAGATAGGGAGTCGAGGTGAAGGAGACAACATGTTCAGCCCTCGCGGTATAACATTTCCTTGAGAGGGGTCCTTATTGAAGCGAGGTTCAGCATCTGTTTTCCTGTAGTGGCTGAAGGGGGCGACGTCTGCGGCTGACAGGTACTGGAGTGGTATGGAAGAGGTGGGTGGAGAGGAAGGGTGGATGGGTGTATAGGGTAGAAGGGAAGAGGGTGGAGGAAGTGGATTGATTGCGTACGTGTGGAGGACGGAGAGGACAAGTGGAGAGGATAAGGGTGTTGCAGTGTTGCTGCTTCCTCCTTCTTGTTATTATTCTCCTCCTCCTCCTCCTCTTCCTCCTCCTCCTGCTACATTTCTCCGGGATGTCTTCTGTGGATCTGTCTCTCCAGGGTTCTATTTTTCTTTATGGTGCCGTATAATATCTCTCTCTCTCTCTCTCTCTCTCTCTCTCTCTCTCTCTCTCTCTCTCTCTCTCTCTCTCTCTCTCTCCGCCCCCCGAACCCTCGCGTTTTCACAATCCTCTCGACATCAGAAAACCCCACAGAAAATGCAGACGGTAGAGAAAAAGGAGACGAGAGTAGAAGAGGATGGAGAATCAGAGAAAGAGAAAGACGAGAGAAGAAGAGAGAGAGGAGAGAGAGAGAGAGAGAAGAGAGAGAGAGAGGAGAGAAGAGAGAGAGAGAGAGAGAGAGAGA
This sequence comes from Chionoecetes opilio, assembly GCA_016584305.1. Lineage (NCBI taxonomy): Eukaryota > Metazoa > Arthropoda > Malacostraca > Decapoda > Majidae > Chionoecetes > Chionoecetes opilio. The sequence continues at coordinate 29,969 of JACEEZ010019175.1, forward strand.
GAGAGAGAGAAAAGGAAGAGAGAGAGAAGAGG
>JACEEZ010019175.1:35000-40000 GCA_016584305.1 Chionoecetes opilio
CTTTTTAAAGCTTGATTGTGACAAGACTCCCTGATTGCATAGCACATGTAACTAAATGAGCTAGACAACTCGAACTACCTATAATCTAATCAACTTGAGCTTATCCACATCATATATGTATAACTTAATATAACATCCTGAGAGCATAGTCATCCAGAGACTCTGCTTCCTGTTCACTGCATCATTGGTGCAGGTATTTCCTTGCAGTGACCCCCAGCCATTACAAGGGCGTTTTTCCCAAAATAATTACAAATTTTAAATTTTAAACCTGGCCCAGGTTCTACTTTAAAACTTGGGAATAATTCAATCTTACTAGCATTTTCACCAAACCCTGCTTACGGTCACGCGTTTTAACCCCCGTGACGGCAGTGGGAAGCAAGTGCAAACGGGGGATTTTGCGAGGACCAGGTTTTTTGGGCGTTTTTGCGGAAGTTGCATTTTTATAGTTCAGCAAGGACGCCTGGAACAATCCCTTTGATCCCCTTTTGGCGGGAGCTTTCCACAATGTCGAGAGCAACCAGCACTTTTGGGGGTTAAAATTTTTTTACTACCCCAAGGTAAAAAACCCTGGTGGTTTCGGGGTCCCCTTTAAAACTTTTTTGGGAATTCTGCTCGGATTTTGGGGGGAGGATTTTCAGGGGGAAAACCACAAAGCCACTATGAAACCTTTGGTGTCTTTACAATGCAATACAACACAGTTGGGCAATTTTCTTTGGGGCCTGGCACCCTTGGGGTGCCCCAATAAAGGTACACCACATATCTGGAAATTTGATTTATACAAGGAGGTCCCTTCTTCCCCGGGGCCTGTCGGAGAGGGCCTGGTTGGCAGACCCCAAGGAGATGGTTGTCAAACAGAGCTGGGGAAAGCTGACAATGTATGTGAAAAAGCTTTCTGTGTAAAAGTCCCTGTTCCTGCCACAAAAAGGCCTGGAACAACTTTTTCGGGTCGATCTCCAGGCTTCCTTCAACGCAAGATGTAAGTTGAGGCAGCAAGGTGACGTCTGAGGTGGTAATTATTCCCCTTTGCCACCATAGGGTTCTCGCTCTCGTTCAGTTGCTTGGGGGGTAGATTTCCTCTTCGGTCATCCCAAACTCTCTCAAAGGAAAATTGGTGCAAGCCTTGCAGTGTGACTTGAGGGTCTCATCGTTTCTTTTCCCAAAAATCAATGCAATTGAATAACACCAACTTTGGATGTGCTTTAGGTCGAACAATTTTTCTTTTGGTGGGAATTGCATTCTCAGATCATTTTCCCGGGAGGTTTACCCTTCATAAAGTTCCTCCACGTGTGGGGTAAGGGCCCTCAGCGGTAGTCTTTTTCATGAAAGACGAGACTGGATTTCAAGGCCCAACATCCCCCCTGGGTGACAGTGACGTGAATGTTCTTTTGAAACCCCTAGAGTAAAAACATGACTGTATTGTAGCTAGCCCTTTGGTAAAATTTTTTATGTGCAAGAAAACATTTTAAAAAGATCCCCAGAAGAGGCAGTGGGTTTGAAAGCAAAAACATTTTTTCCCCAGGGGTTCAGGTTTTTCCTTAAAACCCCTTCAGAAAAATCACGCTTTTTTTAGATTTTATAGTTTTTGGGGTTTGGTGCTGCTCCCGCATATTTGTGCAAAGGATATCATGATTTATGTCAAAGACCAAATTTGGGAATTAAGCCTTCCCTTTTTTCGCTTTGTTAAGCCAGCACACCCTTTTCTTTCAGTCTGACATAGTTTGGGCTTTTTCTAGGGCAATCACTTCTTACAGATGACACACGCCATCTCGTTCAGTCTTCAAGCAGTTCATCTATCCTCCACCCCCAATCATGCGTTTTTCCCTGCACAGCAAACCCGTAGAAATGAAACGAAATGAAAAATTTTCAATCTAGAAAAATTTTAAAAACAACAGTGAAGGCCTGTGTGGATTACAAATAAGACAAATAAAATAACATATGAAAATTTTTTGCACAAAATTTTGAGCATGATTTGCAATTATCTGCAAGTAGGTCACATACAGACCAAAAAATACCAAAAAAATAACCCGACCTGGAAAACTGGATTTTAACACTTTGTTGCATTTATAGCTCTATTAGTTTTGGAAAATATCTAATTTTTGGTTTTCGGTACTCTGATGGCGGAAAATTGGATTAAGCAAATTTGGGAATAGCAGTGAGCAGATAGGGTGATTTTTATCCCGGCAGTAGACCTAATTCTGCAAAATCAGTTGAGAAACAAAATAAAGCAATTTTGTCCAATTGAGGGATTTTTTTTCTTTAAATTTCGGGTAATTTTTCCCCCCCCCCCCACCTCTCTCTTTACCTTTCCTCCCCAAGCCTCTTTCTCAGCGTTCCTCCCCCAACTCTCTCCCTCTTTGCCCCCCTTTCCCTTATCAAAGGGCCCCTTTTCTCTCCCTTCCTCCTCCCAAAAGGGCCTCTCTCTCTCGCCCTTCCCCCCCACAAGCCCTTTTCCCTCTTCTCTTCTCCCTTTTTCTCCCCTCTCTCTCTCTTCTCTCTCTCTCTCTCTCTTTTTCTCTCTCTCTCCCCTTTTCTTTCTCTCTCTCTCTCTCTCTCCTCTCTTTCCTTTTCTTTAACCTTCCTCGGGCCCCCCACGCCCTAGGGTTAGCCGATAAATTTAAGGATGAGAAACGCCTTTCCCCCCCCCAAACCCGGTTATCTCTCGGAGACGTCAATTCGTGGGCCTTTTTTACATGTCCGAGGGATTTAAAGAGTGTTTTTTGGCCCTAGAAGAGAGAGAGAGAGAGAGAGAGAGAGAGGAGAGAGGGGAGAGAGAGAGGAGAGGGAGAGGGGAGAGAGGAGAGAGAGAGAAAGAGGAGAGAGAGAGAAGGGAGAGAGAGAAAGAGAGAGAGGAGAGAGAGAGAGAGAGAGGGAAGAGGAAGAGAGAGAGGAGAGAGAGAAGAGAAGAGAGAGAAGAGAAAAAGGGGAGAGGAAAAGAGAAGAGAGAGAAGGAGAGAGAGAGAGAGAACCCCCCTTTGCGGGTGAATTGAATCACCAAACCCACTTAAATTTCCAAAAGGTGGAATACAAGTAAAGGAACTACCACGTATAGATTTGGCCCATGTAGCTTCTTATTTCTTTTTTATTTAGCTTTTTTAGCTTTATTACAGCTCTTATTCTTCCTTATTTTTTTTTTTCTTTTTCCTTATCTTCTTTTTTTTCCTTTCTTCTTTTTTCCTTATTTTTTTTTCCTTCTTTTTGTTTTTTTTTCTTTTTTTTTTTCTTTGTTTTTTCCCCTATTAAAAATACCCGACACCACGTTTTTGTCCCACTATGACTACCAAGTCTTGGGTTTCAACAAACGGGTGGATATGGGGTAGAGGATATAGCAGATAGGTCCGAAGAACTATCGCGACGCAGCCCGTCTTTGTTTTTGCAGTCACAAAAGTCAAATAACTTTTGGCTGGCCCGGTTTTGATTGTTAAACCGGTTTTTTTTTTTGCCTTAGAAAANGAATAAACACAAACTTATTTTAGTCGAACAACTTTTCTCTTGGTGGAAGAATTGCATTCTTCAGATGCATATTCCGGAGGGCCTTACCCTTCATGAATAGTTCCTCGCACGTGTGGTGGTATAGGGCCTCCTCAGCTGGTAGATCATTTATCACTGAAAGACGAGACTGGATCTTCAAGGCCCAATCATCCTCCCTGGTGTGACAGTGACGTAGAATGTTCTCTTGAAACCCTAGAGTAATAACATGACTGTATCTGTAGCTAGCTTTGGTAGAATTTTTATGTGCAAGAAACATTTCAACAAAGACTCCACAGAAGAGGCAGTGGGTTTTGAAAGCAAAAACATTTTCCTCAGCTGATCTCAGGTTTGCCTTAACCACTTCAGAAGAATCACGCTTTTTTGGCAGATTTGATAGTTTTGGGATTTGTGTGCCTGCTCCTGCATATTTGTGCACAAGGATATCATGATTTATGTCAAAGACCAAATCTGGGACATCTAAGTTCCTCTCTTTGTTCGCTTTGTTAATGCCAGCACACCCTTTCTCTGTCAGTCTGACATAGTCATTGGGCTTATCTAGGTCAATCACTTCTCTACAGATGACACACGCCATCTCTGTTCAGTCTTCAAGCTAGTTCATCTATCCTCCACCACAATCATGCTGTTATTCCATGCACATGCAACCTGTAGAAATGAAACGAAATGAAGACATTTACAATCTAGCAACATTTCAAATAACAACAGTGAAGGCATGCTGTGGATTACAAATAAGACAGAATAAAATAATCATATGAAAATTTTTTGCACAAAATTTAGAGCATGATTGCAATTATCTGCAAGTAGGTCACATACAGACAAATAATACCATAATAAATGAACTCCTTGACCTGGAAAACATTGGATTAGACACTTTGTTTTGCATTTATAGCTCTATTAGTTTGGAAGATATGCTAATTTTTGGTTTTCGGTACTCGTGATGGCGGCAATCTTGGATTACAGCAAATTTGGGGTACTAGCAGTGAGCAGATCAGGGTAGATTTTTTATCCTGGCTAGTAGACCTAATTTACTGTCAAAATCAGTTGAGAAACAAAATAAAGCAATTTTGTCCAATATGAGTGGACTTTTTTACTCTAATTACTGGACTAATTCTCCGCCTCACCTCTCTCTCTACCTTTCCTCCTCCACACGCCTCTTTCTCAGCCGTTCCTCCTCCACACTCTCTCCCTCTTTGCCCTTCCTTATCCAAAGGCCTCTTTTTCTCTCCCCTTCCTCCTCCAAAGGCCTCTCTCTCTCTGCCCTTCCTCCTCCACACGCCTCTCTCTCTCTCTCTCCCTCTCTCCTCCTCTCTCTCTCACTCTCTCTCTCTCTCTCTCTCTCTCCTCTCTCCTCTACTCTCTCTCTCTCTCTCTCTCTCTCTCTCTCTCTCTCTCTCTCTCTCTCTCTCTCTCTCTCTCTCTCTCTTCTAATCCTCTCCTCGGCCTCCCACGCCCTAGGGTTAGCCTGATAAATTAAGGATTGAGCAAACGCCTTCCCCCGCAGCCTCGGTTCATCT
>JACEEZ010019175.1:53353-65853 GCA_016584305.1 Chionoecetes opilio
TCTCTCTCCTCTCTCCTCTCTCTCTCTCTCTCTCTCTCCTCTTCTCTCTCTCTCTCTCCTCTCCTCTCTCTCTCTCTCATCTCCTCCTCTCTCTCTCTCTCTCTCGCATCCATCATGATTTACGTAACTGCCGTTCATTCACTGCAAAGGCAACACTCGGCAATACAATAGAGCGGTAACTGTGTACACACACACACACACACACACACACACTATGGATGGTTGGGACAATTGTAGCTTTAGAGTGCAAATGGAGTCATTCAAAAAGTTATCACGAAGGCAAGTCTTCACATGATTGGCCGAGGAGGATGCTCTAGTATTATCGTTTGTTCACTTGGTTTTGTGTTAATGAAAAAAAAAGTGCGTCGGTTTTTCCTTGTTGTGTGACGAGCGAGCAAACCATCCTTCAAAATGGCCGGCTAATTGGGCTCATAATTACCAACTTGTTTAGAAACAAAAATATATGAAATGTTCGGTATAATTTTTTGGGGCTTTTGTTGTGTGTGTTGTGTGTGTGGTATTGTGTGCGTGCGTCTTTGCGGGGTGCGTGCGTGCGTGCGTGCGTGGTGCGTGCGTGCGTGCGTGCGTGCGTGCGTGCGTGCGTGCGTGCGTGCGTGCGTGCGTGCGTGCGTGCGTGCGTGCTGCGTGCGTGCGTGGGGGTGCGGGGCGCGCGTGCGTGCGTGCGTGTGCGCGCGTGCGTGCGTGCGTGCGCGCGTGCGTGCGTGCGGTCTCATGTCAACATTTTCAAGATCAGTTTGCAATTTGAATGTTATTGGCAGAAAGAGAGTTCAGTAGGTTAATAACACACCTATGCACAACACCACCCGTAGTAATAACATTTAAATTCATAACACGGAGAACACGAAGTTGACCGAATTTGTGTTACGATGTCAAATTACTGTGGTGAATACATCAAACTATAGTTAGAATAAACACCTCTATAGAGAAGAGCTGAAAGTCGGCGGCACAGCCATGGGAAATTGATAAATGTTAAACAGATGAACGAAAGCAATAACTGGTGTGTGTGGTGTGTGTGTGGGGTGTGTGTGTATTCATCTAGTTGTATTCATCTAGTTGTATTTTACAGGGCCAGAGCAATGCTCGTGTGGCCCCGTCTCCATATCAACATTTTTATCATTCATCTTTAGTGCTTTGTGTTGGCCGAAGCCAGCACCCCGGAGAGCAGGTCACAAACCCCGGCTAACACCCCTTACCCATTCACTGCTGGGTGGACAGGGGCTGGGGTTTTGTAAGGAAACAACCCATTTGTTTCGCTCTCCCCGGGATCGAACCCGGGACTTCTCGGTTGTGAACCGAGCGTGCTAACCACTACACTACGGAGTATGTACCTTGTGTGTGTGTGGTGTGTGTGTGTGTGTGTGTGTGTGTGGTGTGTGTGTGTGTGTGTTGTGTGTGTGGGGTGTGTGTGTGTGTGGTGTGTGTTGTGTGTGGTGTGTGTGTAGTAGTAGTAGTAGTAGTGGTAATTGTAGTAGTGGTAGTAGTAGTATGGTAGTAGTGTAACAATACTATTTGTAATCGTGCAAGTATTAATAACAATACGTAATAATCAGCAAGACAAAAAAAATTAACACTTTTGATACCTTATTAGTGCATTGATAAAGAAAATTCACATCATCAGCCTTATCAATTTTTTCACTCCACCTTTTTTTATACCTTTTCCTCTACCTGTAAGCCTTGTATACTCCTAATTGTCATATGCTTTCTACCTTTTTTTCACTACCTCTCTTCCAAACGTCCAGACCAAGACTGTAAAGTATGTGAGCTTTAGGAGGTCCGTAAGCTCACAGCAGCTAATGTTCATAATCCAGTGAACTTTTTAAACCCCAGAAATTTACTGGCTCAATTTCCTTCTTCGAGGGCCATTTGGGGGATGATGAATTCCTGCAGGAACCTCGGATATTGGTGAGCAAAAACATGTGTGAGTAATTTCACGGTGCCTCTTTTTCGGGGAGTAATTTGTGGTCCATAGGATTATAACAAAGAGAGAGAGAGAGAGAGAGAGAGAGGAGAGAGAGAGAGAGAGAGGAGAGAGAGAGAGAGAGAGAGAGAGAGAGGAAAAGAGAGAGAGAGAGAGAGAGAGAGGAAGGAGAGAAGAAAGAAAAAAATCAGTCATGAATCTCTAGATGACCAAAGAGGGATGAAGATGGGAAAAGCAGAAAGGAACCAGATGGAGATACGGCAATAAGAAAATGCACCGAACATAATGAGGTTAAGTCCATTTAAAGGGAAGATTTACAGGTAAAAGATAAACAGAGTGTCTGCCATACAGACATTAAATGGCAGACAGACAGTCAAACAAATAAAAGAAACTATGCACAATGACTCGTTTCATTAATTTAAGGACGCTCTCTGGAAGGATCTTATCCTTAGTAGTAATATTTTCCTCAGGAAGTTCTTTCTTATTTTCTTTGTCAATTATTATTTTTTTTGTAATTATTATTATGATTATTATCAGCATTATTGTTTGGTATTATTCTCCTGATTGTTGATTTTTTCTTTCTTTTTAAACGCATATTTTATTCCTCATATTATTTTACAAATTTTTTGCTTCATTGTTTTTTTTTATATTACCACGGTGCATCTATGTCCTGCTTTTTTTCTGATATAAACGTATAGTTTTTTTTATGATTGCTTGTTTTCAATCACAGACAAGATGACCCAGAGTGATGATTGGTCGAGCGGAATGCTTCATTGTGATTGGACGAGATGGCAAGTGTTGTGTTTGGATTGGGCGGAAGCAAGCGTGTGGTGGGCCCTGATTGGATACCGAGGGGGACTTTCTGGTCGTGATTGGATGTGAAAGTGATATATTTTGGCTCAATAGAACACGGTAAGAGCGCACCCTTCCTGTGTATAATATATATATTTATATATATATATATATGTATATATTATATAGAATAGTGTGTGTGTGTGTGTGTGTGATGTAGGTGTGTTTATGTGCGTGTGTGTGTGTGTGTTTTTATGTGCGTGTGTGTGTGTGTGTGTGTGTGTGTGTGTGTGTGAGAGTGTGAAGTCAGCCCCGACAACACCCTCCATCATTAGTTATATAATCATTTATCAATTTATGCATTTGTTGTAATAATCAATGACGGGGACAGTAAGCACACATCCCTGCACGCTGAACTGTGTGTATTCATCTAGTTGTATTCATCTAGTTGTATTTTACAGGCCAGAGCAACGCTCGTATGGCCCCCGTCTCCATTTTCAACATTTATTTTTCTCATTCATCCTTAGTGCTTAGTGTTGCCGAAGCCAACACCCCGGGAGGCGGGTCACAAACCCCGGCAAACCCCCGGTACCCATTCACTGCTGGGTGGACAGGGGCCCCGGTTTTAAGAAGACCGCCCCTCTGTCTTCGCTCCGCCCGGGGATCGAACCCTGGACTTCTCGGTTGTGAGCCGAGCATGCTAACCCTTACACTACGGAGTTCCCCTAGTGTGTGTGTGTGTGTGTGTGTGTGTGTGTGTTGTGTGTGTGTGTGTGTGTGTGTGTGTGGTGTGTGTGTGTGCTCCATGTTGGTGGAATGGATGTTGAGCAGTGTAAACTATGAATAAAGTTTATGGTTAATTAGATGTAAATGAACCGCATTATATTTGGGAGGAAGGAAAAAACACTACAAAATGGAGAAACAACACCCAACTTTCGGTTCTAAGTATAACGCTGTTTGATTGCACTAACCAACTACATAGTGGCGAGGAAAAAATGGAGGAAATGGAGAGAATGCACAGAATACAGGGAAGATATAGGAGAACCAGGGATAGAAGAGAGGAAAGGAAAAAAGAGAGAGTAGAGTAATATGAAGATAAAGCTAAAAAATGGAGAAATTATAAAAAGCTAAAAGAATAAAAAACAAACATCGAAGAAAGTTCAATTATGTAAAAGGAATATAAAATCAAGTGAAATTTATATAGAAAATCAGAGAGAGAGAGAGAGAGAGAGAGAGAGAGAGAGAGAGAGAGAGAGAGAGAGAGAGAGAGAGAGAGAGAGGAGAGAGAGAGAGAGAGAGAGAGAGAGAGAGGAGAGAGAGAGAGACAGTGACAGTGACAGTGACAGTGACAGAGACAGAGAGAGAGAGAGAGAGAGAAGAGTAAACAGAAACCTAATAATTTTAGAGCAAACTTAGTCGTGGAAAAACATTGCCAGGAGGAGGAAGGGGAAAAAGAAGGAGGGAAAATGCAGGGGAAGAGGAAGGAAGGAAAATACAGAAAAGAAATTGGGAAAACAGATATGATGAGATGTAGAAAGTACATAATAGAGGGAAGGGAAAAGGAAACGAGGAAGCAGATGATAGTGATGAAGTTGAAGAAGGAAGATGATGAGGAAGAGGATTACATGGAAGTTGAAGAAAAAGAAGGAAGCGACTTTTCTTCCTTACAAAATAAGCACAAACTCCACACGATGAACAAGAAACGTCCTGAGAAAGAGAGTATTAGGGCCGAGGTGGTTATCAATTATATTCCCAAATCTTGATAATGTGGGGAAGAAAAGTCAAGGAATGATTCCCCCGCCATTTTTCACAACAAAAAATGAAAAACGGCTAGTCCCCAAATTACAGGAACCAAACAACAATTGAAAGATGAAACTCAGAGCAGGGGAATGTCACCCTAAACCTCGGGGAACCCCGTGGCGCGAGGAGAATTGCAGCAACATCTTCACTCCGTAGTCCCCATTTTGGCGCGGGGAGTGTTGAAGGTAGTCGGGACAGTGAAAGGGCATTTGTAGGAGAGCCCAAATTCCCCAACGGATTTTTCGGGGTTGAGAACTCACAGGTAGTTGGCTTTTGTGGGGGTGGGGTGGTGCTGTCTGCCTCTCACAGCAAGCCCACCCTGCGTCCCCTTGGCTAATCCCCCACTTCCCCCCTGGACACGGGGTGAGAGTTTTGGGGTGGTAGTCGCTAAAAAGTATCCCCCCCGAACCCCAAAGTCGAGCATTTTAAACCCCCCGAAAGAGGTGGTTGGGGCGAGAGTGAAAGGGGTAATCCCGTTTCCCGAACTAGGGAGCTGATTTTCAGGGGCGTTCCTCACGAAAAAGAAGAGAAGAGAGAGGAGAGAGAGAGTGTCCCGGGTGCTCAGAAAAAAAAGGTTGTGGAGACATTGTCCTCAAGAGTCACTGAGCCCCTTGAGGTCACCACCTTCTAAACTTAAGCGTTTGGTTCGGGCCGGGGGAAATTCATCTGCAACCTCATCTGCTTTTATTGGGAAATGAAGGCAGTTCTTCTCTCTCTCTCTCAGCTCTGTGGAGACGCGGTGGTGGTGGCGTTGCCTCTCCCCTGCTCGTACACTCCCCTCCCCTTTACCTCTGTCGGGGAAGTAAAATCGTCGGGGTGGACTCAGCCTGTTTTCGTGGTCCCGCCGCCAAGAGAGGGGCCATGACACAGGGGCCCCGGGGCCCTTTTCCCTGGGGAGAGGAAGCCCTTCGAAGATTGATGAAGACACAGGCTAAAAACCCCTGGCCCTGCTTCTCATTCGGCTGGACAAGGCGTTACCTGCCTTGGTGGCCCCCGGCCCTGCCCTCGACGCCCCGCTCCGGCTGTGACCCTATGTTTTGTCCGTTTCCCAAAGCGCCCCCGGCCGTGCTCAACGCAGGGGAGCTTCGGGCCCGTCCCCAAGGCCTCCTTGAAGAAGGTAACTCTGATCAGTGTAGTGACTCCCGTACACCGCCACTTTCCCAGCCTCTGCCTTTCCCGACCTCCCCCTTCCCGGCCTCCCCCCCCCTTTCCAGCTTTTGCGCCCCGGGGTAAATCCCCGAAACTCTGTTCGGGGGAAACCCCTCGGTCGAGTAAAGTTACGGTGGTGGGGGAAGTAATTGGGGTTTCACTAAAAGCGGACCTGGGTGAGGTAAAAGTGTCCGGTGACCTCTCGCTTTGTTTATTCTTAGGTTGTTTGGGACGTTGGGGGGGAAGTGCTAAAGGGTGATTTTCTCGCTTTTACGCTTACGCCCCAAGATTCGCTGACAGCCCGCAAACTCCCGACAACCCGCACCGTTACCAGGGGGTGTGGCCCCTTCCCTCAGCGGGAAACTTGATGTGTTTACTCTGCTCGTCGCTTCCACAGGACGGAACCTATCAGCAAATAGTAGTAACTGGACTGACACAGACCCACCCCCATCTAGTTTTCCATTTAGTTTTTTTCAAGTCTGCCCCCCTGCGAGTTCCGTTTATACACAATGACAAGCCTTAGTTCAAGTGGGGGGTTTGGCATTTTTTCGCGTACTGTTGGGCCCTGGAACGTGTGCATGGGTGCTGGCGGTAAAAGATCCCCCTTGCCTCACCGCCCCCCCCCACCACCCCCCCCGGCCACTGGGACACCCCCACCCCCGCCTCCTGTTGACACCACAACGGGCGGGTCCTCGTTGTAAGGCCAGGGTGAGTGTCTGGCGGGAATGTGCCGGGCGTAAGGCCGCATTCCATCGACACCTGCACCGCCCCCCGCCCCTCCGCGTCATTGCAGCCCACCCCTGGCCCCTCCTGCGTCTCCCTCCCCACAGGTCCAAGCTCTCCCTTTGCTGTGGAAAAACTGAGACCTTGTGCCCCCTTGAATCCCCCGGCGCTACGGCCCGGTTTACTGGTGGTACCACCAAGCCAACACTCAAGTCCCCACGTACCCGGGGCAGGTCACAGAAAGTTCTAATCCCCGAGTCCTTTGTGGGGAGAAACTGGCTCTTTTGCTCTCGTTTTGGGAAATCGAGGCCCGTGCTGGCCCCTCTCCTAAACCCCTTCTCGCTGCTTCCTCCTCCACTTTGGTTCTCGTTCCCAAAAACATACATTTTCGTAACAGGCTCCAACATCACACGTGTGTCATGGAATGTTTGCGGTGTTAGGCTTTTGAAAAACTTGCTACCCTCAGGCTTATGTGTACATTCCCACCCTCGGTGTTTTTACGGAGCTTTGTGGTCATCATCAATTCCGGTTGCCCCAAAACTCCCGGGGGTTTATTTCCTAGTCCCCACGTTCGGAATGGCCCATTGCTTTATTCTTCCTCCACCAGCCCCGACTTTCCGCAACCCCAAACGATGCAACACGACCTTTAGTGTTTGAGGGGGGCTGGGGGAATGGCAAGATCCGGGTCTGCAATGTTACTGCCCCCCGGAAATTGATGGGGCTGCACTTCCTCTTCCAACGACCAGGAAGTATCTACATGGGGGCTTCAACCTGGGCACCTACTTGGGCGATCTTCGAGGGGAAATCGGAGCGGGCAGCCTTCTGAAATACATCAACGAAACCCACTCACTCGTGGGACACGGGCGGTGTACTCACGGTCGCGGGGGAACCCTGGATAAATCATCATTTTTGTTGGTGGGGGCTCATGCACGTGTACCTCCCAATTCCCTCTTTTGATCATGTAGCTCTCAGTTTCCGTATCTACTCCCGAAGTCGCAACCCAACTCATCACCGTCTTCGCATCTCGATTCCCCCCAAAATACTGTCCAAATTATATTGCCTCAGTCCTCCCTTTTTCCCCCACGTTTGATTTTCGCCCCCAAAAAAAGCCCTTATTCCTTTTTGGGGTTTCGCAAAAATTTTTACTGCATTAATTTCCAGGCCACACATGCGACGGCGGGGGCTGCTACTCCTGGCCCCTTGAGAACGCATTCTTCGGGCCCAATGGACAGCTATGACGCGGCCCTTTTTTTTAAAATGGCCCTACTTTGCTCACCTTCACCGATCCCGTTTAAAGGGGACGACTTGGTACACTTGGGGCCTGCGTAAAGGACAGAGTCGTGGCATCATTCAGGGACAACATCAATCAGCAGACGAGCGGGGGGAAAATGGGGCCCCCCCTCATCAGGAAGGGACGAAAGAGCCCCGCCAACCCCCCTCCATCCAGTCCGTGATACCCCCCAAAACCCTTTGTCGATGCTGGGCCCCGACAGTCGGGGGTAGGCCCTTCCCGACCTGTTCAGGCCCCTGTCTCCCGGTGCAGGCATCGCGCTCTCGGGTGATGGCAAACGTTGCTCGAGGAGGATACGATGGACCCCCTTCATATGAGGTAACTGGCCGGGGCCGGCCGAGGGAAGTCGACCGCTCCGGGGGACGGGATCAATATTCTGTCCCTCCGTCGCTACATAACGTCCCAGTAAACCCCCTCTACGCTTTTACAACCTTTGCTACAGGGTGGGGATTTCCCGCCGCCTGGACCCGCAGCACAATGTCCCCATTCCCAAAACCCGGGGGCGGACAAGTTAGGCCAGTATCCTCCAAAACCGCTTCGCAAGGTGATGGGGCGGTATTGCTCACCCCCTTTTTCTTTTTCCCGGGTGGGGGGGGTATGTCTCCCGACTTTTTGGTTTTCTCCGCAGCGATGCACCATCATTGCCTCATGGCCTCTAACAGCCTTTTCCCCAAAAAGTGTGGTTTTCGTTCACATCTCAGACGCTTTTCGATGTTTCCAAAAGGGGCTCATCCTAGCCTTAGGGGGCTTTGGTGTAGAGGACGCTATGAAAGGGGTCGAGGAACCCCACAATCGGGCTTCCGCGCCCCTATAAAAGGGGCTGCGCACACCTAAAGGGTTCGATTAGGAATCCCAGGGAGGTTTTCAGTCCGTTTCTATTTAAAGTTCTCGTCCACCCTTTTCTTTTTTAACCTGCCCACTCCCCACACCCGGTAACGTGCTATGCTGACAAACTGCATACACTCCCCCCTCGCCATACCTTTCAAACAGTTTCTAAATTTCCTTTTTTTGTCTCCCCTGACTGCGGTCTAATTTATCCCCAGATAAAGCAGAGCTTCACCCTCCGGAACCCGAGGCTCTACCAGACTTTTATTGGGGGTGTGTCGTTTCCCCTTGGGAGACAGTCATCTACCTCGGCGCACCAGTCTCCATTCCCCCTCACTCGGGGGAAACACATACATCCCCTTTGTGCAAGTCTTTTGGATCGGCTACAGAAGCGTTCGTACCCCCAAAAGGGTTGTTAACAACACTTCTGGACTCTCCCCCTCCCTTGGCCAAAAGATCTCGTAACTTCTCCGTTTAACATCGACTATCCTCTCCGCTTTTTTTCAGTTACCCCCTACGCCCCCGGACCCCCTTTACAAAATTTCCAAAACAGGTTTGGAGTTATCTTGGGGGTGTCCCTGTCTACTAGAGTGGGGAAAATGTTAAACAAATCCCTAACCATTTATGAGAGAAATTTTCTCCATCCTGCTCGTTCATATCAAATTCCATTCCCTCAGGTCGTTCCCTCTCCCAACTATTAGAAGTGCTAGCCCCCGCCCACGATACCCCTCTTCAGGCTGGCGGCGCACCCTTATTAAAATGTGTCTTCTTTTCTTAAAGGGTCGACATCTGTTCCGGGGGCTGAAACTCTACCCGGTCCCCACCGTGGATGATTCCCACCCTAAAGGTCCACTACACCCCCACCTCCAAGTCTGCTTCCCGCCCTACAGAGGCAGCTGCGTTGGGGACCAAAGCTTCAATTTCATCCTCATGCCCCCCACTGAACCACTCTACACCCGGGATCTTTGCAGCCGATGGGACGCGGGCTGTGCTGTATTCCCCCTGACGCGACCGCCGCCGACGGCTGGGGTTTTGGGCCCCCAGACTCCCTTTTTTCCGCCAGTCCACGTTTTTGCGAGTTGTATGGGATACTTGATGCTGTTAGTCTCCTCAGCCCCGTGGCCTCATGGTTTAGTGATTGTGACTCTCATCTGCCCTCAGGGCCCCCTTTCCCCCCTAAAACCTACCGCCACCCCTTTTATCAGTATTTTTGTCCTTTTTTTCCCTAGTACCCTACGCGCCTTGCGATTATTTTTTTTGTGGGTTCCGTCCCGTTGGCATCTTTATATGACCGCGACGGAATGCAAAAGCCGCCCGTAGCCTGCCACTCCTGATGTGTTCCCCCCCCCCCACCCTCCTTCTTTTTATTTATTAAGGGTAAAAACTCCATTACTCTCCACTCTCCTCCCGGGCCGAAAAAGAGCCAACACGTCTCCCTTTAACATTACGACGCGTTCCGCAACATCGCTACAAGTCCGTCGTCGGGGCCTAAAGGTGGGAGGAACAAGTGGTAGCGGCAGGTTACGTCTGGGGCTACAGACCAGGGGGCAGTCCCGGGGGCAAACGCGCCACACTTCTCCCCCTGCCTCCCCGTGTGATCAACCAAAAGTAACTCGCTGGAGCATTACTGCCCCACTCCCGGGGTCAGTGGGTTGCTGCCTCTAGGACGACCACTGGTGGACATCTGTCGGCACCTGCTCCCATGACAATTTGATGAAAAACTTGTCCGCTACCCACGTTTTTTGGGGGGTGCTAATTTAAAGGTTGTTATCAAAAAAGATTTTTGCCCTTTTCCTGGTTACGCCTTGGCGTAATAAATTTATCAAAACAAAAAAATTTTTTTTCTTATTTTTCTCTCTCTCTCTCTCTCGCCCCCCCTCTCCTCCCCTCCCCTCTCCTCTCTCTCTAATTCTCTCTCTCTCTCTCCTTTTTCCCCTCTCTCTCTCCTCCTCTCTCTCTCCCTCCCTCTCTCTCTCTCTTTTTTTTTCTTTCCTTTTTTTATAGTTTTTACAGTCAAAAGCTTCAGCTGCACTGGAACTACTTTGATTTTGGGAAAGGTAGATATTCCTTTAACATACATAAAAAGGGGTTTCTATTTTTAATTTTTTTTTTTATTTCTTTTTCACTATTTCCCCACTAAAAGGTTTTTCATGTTTGGCAACATGATGGGTTTCTATTCAATTTTACATTTTATTTTTTACTATAATAATTTAATATAACAAGTTGAAAAGTCATATACTCATAGGGTTTCAGGGGGTACTTAATATATGGCTGCTTTTTCCAAGGTTCACGCACTCTTGGTCGGTGACGAGGGAGATGAACTGTGTCTGCTGTACCCTGCGGTTCCCCATTTTTGTGTAGCGTGGAAGGAGGAACGCAGAGAGGTCTCCGTCCTGGCAAAGGGACGATCAGTTGATGGTCCCTGGTAGCAGCAGTTCGTGTGGTATGGCCGTGTGGTCTTGGCCAGGGCTGCCGAGAGCAGCCAGGCGCGGGACAGGTTAGAGACATCGTCTCTCTCTCTCTCTCTCTCTCCTCCTCCTCTCTCCTCTCTCTCTCTCTCTCTCTCTCTCTCTCCTCTTCTCTCCTCTCTCTCTCTCTCTCTCTGGTCGCCCTTTTACCCTTTCCCTCCGAAGGCCACCCTCGGAAGTATATTCTGTCAGCTCGAAGGTCTCACTAACCTACAAACCCTTGATGGACATGACTTGGTTGGGTGATCATCTCCCCTTCTGTATACTCCTCCTCCTCCTCCTTCCTTTTGACTCCTCAACCTTCGTATCCTACATGTTCTTCACGTTAAACTACAAGTATGTATATTTTTCTAGTGGTCGTGTGTTTGGTGTGTGTTGAACTCTTGCTGGGGTTTATGGGAGGTACAAAATCCTTCTCCCCCTTCAAAATAAGAAAAAAAATTCAACGTAGTTTCTATCATATCAATTTTTCCTTATCTTCCTCATGACTATTCTTATAGTACATGTTATGGATAGTCTAGTCACTGAATGTTCAATTTTAGGTCGTAAATCTATGTGGTTCTTAATAATTAGTAAGTCAAGTTCACGTGATCTTTAATACATTTGTAAATCGTGTTATTCTTTCTTTGCGATATTACAAGCTTTTTTCCCCTGTGAAAACTTTTATTCTTTTCTTTAACAACATCGTGGATTTCAAGTCAGTGGTGGTGTGTGGCAAGAAACAGCAGTTAGGGGTAAAAAGGAGGGCGCAGGACTAATTAAGCAAGTCCGTGTTCCATTATTTCCTCGAGGGCGGTGGTGTGGCGTCTTATTACTGTGGTGATATTGTTGTTTTGAGTAAGGAGGTTCAGAGGAATGCCAGGAAAATAGAGGAATAGTGAGCTACGGTGTTTTTTTCACTCGTAATTTCTCTCCAGCTCATTAACGAATTATTTCCGGACGGTTCTCATATTTAATTTTCATATTTGGGGAGGCGAGAGCAGAGTGGTTAGCGTCTCCCAGTGGCGTTCTCGGTCACCCGAGTTCAAAATCCACTTAAAATCTTTCTGCACCGTCGAGTGGCCTAAGATCACCCACATGCTGTCCATTAACTCTATTTTCGATTGCGAGTGCATCGGAGGACACAGGGGGGCAGCATGAGCCTCTAATCACAGGCGTCCCTATAAAATATTGCCTGCGCCACCACGGACGAGGGCCAACCATTACAGCCCTCAAGTGAACATCCAGGGCCTACCACCCTAACCCTGAAGATCATTCATTGCATACAGGCGCTATAGTCACAAATGTAAAACAAAACAATCTTCTAGTTTCTTTTTATTTTGTCGTAGTACCGTGAATCGAGATAAAAAGTCACGCCGCAATTTCATGTGGCTTAGTTTATATGAAAAAAACATTAGTAAGAAGATAATAACGAGTGACAAGCAGCACAAGTATACCAACTTTTGTTTGAAGAATATAACACACATATACATAAAGCTTCATGAAGTATTAGATACATTTCAAGAGAATCACA
>JACEEZ010019175.1:75853-88431 GCA_016584305.1 Chionoecetes opilio
AACCGCGTCCCTCGTGCCGCGCAAACAATTGTGTGCAGTCTGTACACTGCTGCACGATGGTTTGTGCCGCACCTTGATTACTATGGCGGTAACTACGCCCTCCACCACTCATACAGGAGTAGCCGAGGCCCGGCGGGTTGCTACTGTGAACGATGTGCTGGGATTTCTCTTCAGCATTAGAAGGAAGATCACGGGAGGGAAGTGACTGTGTGCGCCACACTGTGGGTCAGGCGGAGGAGGGAGGGGGTAGAGGTCTCTCTTATACCAGTGGATAGAAGGCCTGCCTGTCCCCCTGCTACACACCCATGCTATCAGGCACTGCCTTTTTCCTCGGCTTCCCTCACCCTAAAAGAGCGAGAGGAGGATACTCACTGGACACTAACGTTTGCCAGGTCATTTCGCGCCCACCTTACCCCTCCATGGTAAGGTGGGTAATACTTTCAACCAGGTTGATAAGTATATTATCAACGAGTACCTCACTGTGATGAGACCAGTGGTGACCAGCCTCGACAAACTCCAAATAGAGAGGGAGGGGAAGTCCTACTTCCTACCTATATATGTACTCCGGGACAGCAACCAGAGGACTCAGAATGAGGAACCGGAGATTAAAGGCTTGATATCATATAAATGATATATAATTTGGTGTGTAGTGAGCTTATACTAATTATTTACCCCTTAGTTTGCTGATCAATTGAGTCACAATGAGGGGGGGATGTGACCTGTGAATTTATATATCTTTGGCCCGCTGTGGGGTAGGTATGGATCCATTACTATTTTTGATTTACATCAACGACTTGGATAGTGGGATTAGCAGTGATATCAGCAAGTTTGCTGATGATACTAAATTACGTAGGATTATTGGATTACAGTCTGATGTAAACATATTGTGGGTAGTCAGATGGCAGATGGAATTTGATATTGATAAGTGCAGCGTTATCAATGTTGGTAGAAAAAACCCTGGTAATAGATACACCATACGCAATGTATCGCTGAAAAGATCAGAAGGTGAAAAAGATCTTGGAGTGAGGGTGAGCAAAGACCTCCGACCTAGGAAACAATGTATTGAGGCTAGAAATAGAGCTAATAGACTGTTAGGATCCATTACCAAAAGTGTTAAAAGTAGAAGTGCGGAACTTATTCTAAAGCTTTATCTGGCTCTAGTCAGACCTCACCAAGACTATGCAGTTCAGTTTTGGTCTCCATATTACAGGATGGATATAGCGTTGTTAGAATCAGTACAGAGAAGGATGACCAAAATGATTCAAGGGATGCGTAACTTTACTTATAGCATGATGGCGAGGACAGTGAAGAGATTAACAGGAGTAGCTAAGAACAATTATGAGATTAAAGTAGCAGGAAAGCCGAAAAGCGACCAAAAGGGGTTCTATCAGGTATATAAAACCAAGACAAGGGAATCAGTGAGGCCGTTAAGATTAGAGCAGGGTGAGGTCTTAAATACGGATGAGGATATGTGTAAAAATCTAAATGATTATTTCTTAAGTGTTTTTACTGAGGATGATATACAGACAATACCTGAAAGTGAACAGATGTTTAAAGGAAGCGATGAGGAGAAACTCAAAGATATTGTGATAACTAGTGAAATGGTGGAAGAGGGTATAGTTAAATGAAGTATTTTAAATCGCCAGGACCAGATGAAGTGTATCCCAGAGTATTAAAAGAATGCAAAGAGGTTGTTAGTGAGTCGTTAGTGCACATTTTTAGTAAATCGGTTGAGATAGGCGATGTGCCGTTATTGTGGAGGCGAGGAAATGTAGTCCCCATATTTAAGAAGGGAGACAGAGGACAAAAGTCAAATTATCGACCCGTAAGTCTAACGTCAGTGGTAGATAAATGATTGCAATCTATTGTTGAAATTATAGTAAAAATTAACGTGAACTCACCTTGCGATTAACCCAAAATCTACCTAAGCTGCACTGATACCCTATTTAGACGCTAACTAAGGTATACTCAGCAGTGGCAGATGGGTTGATGATATGAAGGCTCTTGATCATTATCTTGTGGGAGTATTGGTAGACGTTGTGGTACACAGAATGGCAGGACGGCTGGCTCTGGTATACGTAATGGCGGCGCTGAGTGGTAGGCCGGCGGAGTTGCCAAGAATAACTTTCCAAGTTACCTGGCGCGGCTCGTATCTTGTGATGTTTTACCACTTTGTCCAGCTTTAACCGATTGATCGGTTACAGTTTACTCATATTAAGATGAGTTTGACTACACCTTAGTGTACAATCAAAGACTGACTACACTTCTAGTGTAGGTATAACGCGTGACGATGTCTTGACCTTGAAAATCCTTTTAAAGGGACAGTGGAGCTTACACGTGGAGCCCGTTCCAATAATTTACTCCTATACGTGGAAGTTTCCTCACAATTCTTATATTATGTTAATCCTTAGATTAATTGTGGTATTATAGGTGAATACCACCAAAATTATATTACTATATCTAAATACATCTTAATTTATACCAAAATCTATAATAATATATACATAGGTGGAATTTTTATTCGTATCCCGCCTCCGTCGGGGAGGCGCCAAATTCCACCATTCAAATTAATACCATTCTCATAATTAGAGAGCGGTTTTAGTGGATAATTTTCACAACTGGGGGCCGGCGAAAAATGAAGGTTTGCTTTAGGTAATTTGACCCCCTCTAATGAGGTTTCTCCAAGTGGTTTTACACTTTAAAGCAGCTTGCCTCCGAGGTCGGGAATCCCCTAAGTTGGCCTGCCAAGACGCAGACTGTCCTCATTTACCTCTTCAGCTAACTCTAGGGGAATCAAATTATTTACCGTCCGCACACATCATTGTCCCCTCACTAGTAACTCCACTGACCTCACAATCCCCTTTACATCAGTATGCAATTTTGCTATTTTTCCTAGAGGCCATTGCGAACGAGGCATATCTCCCCTAAGGATTACTATATCTCCTACTTTGATTGGACTTTGATTTTCTGGCTGTTGAGCCCCATAAAACTTTTCCCTTAGACTCAGTAAATAATCTGCACTCCAATGCTTATCCCATGATCTTAAAATTTTACTTAAGGTGTGATAACCTTCCCGGAGATGTTGAGCTGGGTCATTTATTGTAGGATCTTGTATATCTTCCCTTGTATCTATTAAAGGAAAGGGTTCCAGTCTTCTTCCATAAATTAAATGTGAGGGAGTAAGAGCTTCTATATTTACTGAAGAACCATCTAAGTAGGTTAAGGGTCGGTTATTGATACGGGTCTCAGTCTCAGTCACTATGGTTTTCAAGTCTTCTAGACCTATCTTTGTCTTGTGGAGAGTTTTCCTAAGACAAGACTTTACAATGCCAATCATTCTCTCTATGAAACCATTTTGCCAAGGAGCTCTAGGGGTAGTAAAGGTCCATGAGCATTTCCTTAACTCTAGAGATTTTTGTACTGGTGGATGATTTAATATTTCTAACAATATGGGGGACGCTCCTACGAAGTTAGTAGCATTATCGCTAATCAATCGCGGAGGACACGACCGCCGAGCCACAAACCGCCGGAACACTTGAAGAAATGTTTCGGCACTTAAATCATCAGCTATTTCTAAATGAACAGCCCTTGTAGAGGCGCAAGTAAATAAGCAGACATAATTATACTTTCTTGGGGGGAGTATTATTTCCTGTAATTATTATTGCCCCAGTATAGTCGACACCAGCTACCTCAAATGGTTCTAATGATTGTACTCGATCCATGGGGAGTTGAGGGGACCGGGATAGGTGATCAGTCTTCCCACATATCTCTTGCATTTGAGATTTGAGGTAGTATTTAACTGCCTGTCTACCCTGCGGTATCCAAAATTCCCTCCTGAGATAGGCTAATGTATCAGCCATTCCACCATGTAACGAGTTCCTACTCTTGTTCCTAATAATTGTTCCTACGGGGGCTGGCCGAGGCTAACAGCTGATATTCCTCAGGAAATTCCTGCTTTTGTATTGTTCTAACCCAAAACTTTAAAGGATCAGAACTATCCCACTTTATGAATTTGAAGACCAATTTAGTAGTCTTTAATAGTTTGCTTAATAAGGAAAACCTTTTTATATCTATAACAGGATCTGGGATCAATATAGGTTCCATAATTATATCTTCTGATATGTCTGACTTACTATAGACCTTATGATTAGGCTATTCATTATAATTTTTCAACCAGGTAGGACATTTAAACCATAATCCTGTATTTAATTTGAGGATAGTTGTTCCTCTGGACAAAATATCAGCTGGGTTTTCCTTGGTAGCAACATGATTATAGTGAAATGTGGAACCTAAATCATTTATCTTACCAACACGATTCCTGACATAAGGGATTTTTGTGTTATTTTTCACTAACCAGTGTAGGCAAATTTCACTATCGGTCCACATATATACTTCACTAATTTGTAATAAATTGCTTAGATATTGAGCTAATTTAGTGCCTAATTCTAATGCAGTCAGCTCTGTGTTATTCTTCCTGACTGGCTAGGACACAGGAAACACTTTAGTGTGGCAACGTCTTTACTTGTGAAGGCAGATACAGACAGCATGCCAGCCGGACTAACTCTGTCCGGGTGGGCTCCCTAACCCTAGGAGGTGAGCTCGTCTGAAGCTATGCTCGAAACAATCGAGCCTAACATTTCAACTGCTAATTAACAATATAACATCTCCCCCGAAGATGCATACAACACCTCCCCCAAGATTAATAAACACATATGAATCTTAAGCAATGAACATTATAACAAAAATCAATGAAAATATATACATTAACCATAAATACTCGACATACAATGGTTATAAAAAGAGCTAAGTGTATGAAGCCACAGGTCCCCAAGTGACGTGCAGACGTTCAGGAGGCTGGCGTAGGCGATTACTGCGACGGGGAATCTTGTCTTCCTTGACCGCTGATGTGGCTGTGTCAGACTGGGCAGGCGACGTAGGCGGCGTTGGTAAAGTCTCCATGGCAGGATGAGACGTTGCAGGCGTAGTCGTGAGCAGGGGCCGATACGGACGCAGAAATCGGCGATTTCTCCAGTAAAGTCTCCCACTACCCAGCTTTACGAAGTATTTTCGCCTGTCGCCAAACTCCGACCACCTCGCCTGCACGATCCCATAGGCCTGTAACGTTGTTCGGACATCAAACCTGGAGCCGATGCGTAAGCCATGAAGTGTACGGGCGGAGCGGTCGTGACGCTGCTTCGTCTGATGCCGGAGATTGTCAGCTCTGGCATCACACTCATCGGCTGCGCGCTGCCACTCTGGGGCAAACGCACGGTGATGAGTGGGCACCCCAGATCGCAACGGATGCCCGAAGAGGACTTGCGCGGGTGATCTTCCGCTAGCGCGTGGCGTATTCCGTAGCTCCAGGAGACCTCGTTCGAATGCATCGTCGTCTAACTGCCTACCGGTCGTTGCTGCCATAATAAGTTTTTTGACAGTCTTCACAGCTGCCTCCGCGTGACCGTTAGCTCTGGCGTAGGTCGGCGACGACATCTCGTGGTGAACCTCCCAGCGATATAAAAACCTGCGCATAGTTGATGACGCAAACTGCGGTCCCCCGTCAGTCCGCAGTATAGTCGGAACCCCAGTCATGCCGAAGAGGTGGCGTAACTCACGGACTAGATGGTCAGCAGAGGCAGTTCTGGGACACGCTATCACATATGGCCAGCCGGAGAGCCGATCCACATATACCAAATATGTTCTGCCCACTACATGGAAGTAGTCGGCTGACACAGACTCGAACACTCGAGTGGGCGGCCGGTCGTCCATCCACAGCGGCTCGTTGGCGTGGCTGGGTAGTATCATACGGCAACGGGGACAGGCAGACACGGTGTTGGCGATGTCGTTATCAATCCCAGGCCAGTAAACTGTTTGACGTGCTCGGCGCTTCGTTCGCTCAATACCTTGATGCCCTTCGTGCAAGCGGCCGAGAACTTCCTTGCGTAGGCTGGTCGGGATGACTAGTCTCGCCCCGTATACGATCATGTCATCATCCAATGACAGCAGATGCCGGACTCCCCAATAAGGCCGGATGATACTGTGAAGCTGAAGGCGATGTTCCGGGAACCCCTGTAGGATGGCTTGTTTAAGAGAAGATTACTCGGGATCACGCGAAGCAGCAGCACATACCTTTTCCAATCCTGGGTCTACCACTGGGGCGAGTCGAAAGCCATCTTCTGCTGCACGGGACGCCTCCAAAGCCGCAATTAAGGTCTCGTGCAACGGATCTGACTTCACTACAGCTGTGTCGAGGATTGGCTCCGGATCACAGACCGGTGAGCGTGAAAGCGCGTCTGGCATTTGGTGATCCGTCCCTTTCTGCCAACTGGCTGTAAAACTGTACAGGATTAACTTCTCACGCATACGCTGCAGCCGCGGATTTTCTATCTCTGACAGAAGCTTATGGTTCAAAATGGGCACCAACAGGCGGTGATCCACTACCAGATCGAAGTGAGGCAAACCTGCTAGGAATATGCGGCATGTCTGACATGCCCATACGCAAGCAGCCAGCTCCAGCTCAATTACAGCATACCGACTCTCTGTATCGGTGAGGAAACGTGAACCACACTGAACCATACGCCAGAAGTCCCCGTGTTTCTGCATTAGCACGAATCCCAACCCTCGCGTCCTGGCAGCATCCGTCTGCAGTACAGTCGGCAGTTTCGGATCGAAGAATGCCAGGATGGGTGGCGATATAAGCACCCTCTTCACCTCGAGGAATGCTGCCTCGTGGTGTTCGGTCCATGCCCAAATACGGTTTTGCTTCAGAAGATCTCGAAGCGGTTGGGCTGCGGCGGCGATTTCCTGTGAGAAGCTCCCCAATTGGTTGACCAAACCCATGAACGACCGTAAATCAGTGATGTTCCCAGGCCGAGGAAAATTATTGATGGCGGTGACCTTTTGATCGTTCGATGAGTAGCCATTCTCGGTGACTCGGAACCCACAGTATTCCACTTCATTCCTCGCGAATAGAAACTTCTTAGGGTTTAAAGTGATGCCGGCCTCGTCGCATCTTCGCATGATGTCAGTCACGTGTTGGAGGTGTGCCCGATATGTGTCGTCGTAAGTGAGGATGTCGTCGACAACTTTGATGGTGTAGGGTATGCCTCCCAGAGCGATGTCTCCTCTGCGGTTGTATTCATCCCCGTGGACACCAATCCCATGACCGCGCGCTTGAATTTAAATCTGCCCCACGGTGTAATGAAGCACGTTAGGTCCTGGCTTTCAGGAGCAATCGCGATCTGGTGATACCCCATGGCGGCGTCCATTGTGGTCATCCAGCGGGCGTGACCTGCTGCGATATCAGCGACCGCAACGTGTGGTGGAAGCATGGGGTATGTCGGACGCCGCACGTATTTGTTCAGCTTGGTTAAGTCCACGCACATTCTGATACCGGCATTCTTCTTTGGCACAGGCACCATGGGGTGACACCAATCCGTAGGGTAGTCGACGGGCGCAATTATATGTTTGGCAAGGAGGTCATCGAGTTGCTTCTTGATGTCGTCTCTCCAGCTGTAGGGCAGCGGTCTGGCGGTGGTGACTGCAAATGGCTCCGCGTCAGACGTAAGTTCTATCACCATTGGCTTACCAGTCATTGTGCGCAACTCTGATTCGCCACTAAACACGCGTGGAAAACATGCCTGGATTTGACCCGCGTGCGCGGCCCGAACCTCCTCTGACGGATCAGTGTCGTGTGTCCATGCTGGTAACTGAGCGATGACTTCGTGACTTGCATCCTTACTGTTCTGGTCCACGAACAGTGTTGCAGGCACCTCATACTTGGAGTCCTTTGGGTCAGATACAACTGTACCGATTTGCCGTGGAAAGTCAGCAGGTGCGATCCCTAGCGCTGAACAGTCGAACCAGCTAATCAGCATTCCTGACAAGTTGTCAATTACGTGGACGGCTGTTTCAGTGCGGTGACCCCCTAATTCCAGTGAGCAACAAACTTGACCCTTACACTCCAGTGGGTTGCCTCCAACAGCACTGAACGATGCGTGGGCAGGAAGCAAGTTATCAATGTCGATTCCTAAACGAAGAGCCAGCTGACTGCCCATAACTGTAGTCTCTGCTCCTGTGTCGGGCGTACAGCAGACGTTAGCGACGCCTGCCGGGTGAGTCACCGTCACAGACACTTGAGGAGTGGGGCGTGCAGCCAGCCCTTTAGTGTAGACATCGGCAATGGTTTGTCTCACTTGTCGCTTACATTGACGATGGCGACGTTCCCCCCATCTCGAGGTAGTCGGCACTGACAAACTCTCTGTGGTACGTTCTGTGGAGGGCGTCCGATACATCCCACGTCAAAGCGTCCACACACTGATTGGAAGTGCCTGATTCACCACAATTCCGGCAGGTAGCACCGATAGCCGGACAGGCAGTAGAGTCTTTATGGCGTCTGTAACCACACCGCGTACACTTCTGATTAATGTCCCGAGTTGCACCAAACTCGCGGGTCTGACTCCTCTGTCGCTGGTACGCAGATACTTTGCCTATCGCCCACTACGAAGCACAGCATGAGTATTCCTGGCACTTCTGACGCTCGACAGACATCAACTGCGTTGTTAAGCGTCAAATCCTTATTTTCCAGCATTGTTTTCACTGCCTCATCGTCTCGTGCACCACACACCACGCGGGTCTCGAAGTTGGGTGTCGAAGCAATGTTGACAGAAGTCACAAAAGGAGGCTATTTCCTTCAAGGAGCAAAGGAAGTCGTCGAAGGTCTCCCCTTCCTCCTGTATCCGGGAGTAGAACTCGTGCCGATCCACCAAGACGTTCCTTTGCGTCCTGAGATGCGCCTCCATTGCCATTACGACCTCCTTTGCAAGAGTGTCCTCAGCTACTGGAAGAGCGTACCTGATCACCCTAGTCCAATCTTCGTCCAACAGGCTCAGCAGGATGGCTCGCTGCTCCTTCGGCGGTAGGTTGTCGGCGCAGGTCAACAACATATACCCGTCGAATTTTATCTTCCAGGCGGCGAAGTCACGTAGTGAAGCCGATGAGGTCAGGAATGGTGCTGGTGTAGCGGCGCCAGGCAGCCTTGCTGGGGCGTCATTGGTGGCAGGGCGGTGATCACTGCTGGCCGCGCCAGCGCCACCGGGGCTCAGTAAGCGCTCTATCATAGCCACCATACGCTCCTCACGCTGGGCCGAGAGCGTTGTCTGCTGCACTATCAGATTCGCCAGTTGCTCCATGTCTCCCATGGTGGTACTGTCGTCGCCACAGAACGGCTATCCCGCGAACACCAGTCAGGGTGAAGGAAGACGACGAAGAGATCCTGTCCACAGCGCCATGTGTTATTCTTCCTGACTGGCTAGGACACAGGAAACACTTTAGTGTGGCAACGTCTTTAATTGTGAAGGCAGATACAGACAGCATGCCAGCCGGACTAACTCTGTCCGGGTGGGCTCCCGAACCCTAGGAGGTGAGCTCGTCTGAAGCTATGCTCGAAACAATCGAGCCTAACATTTCAACTGCTAATTAACAATACAACATTTGAGGCAAAGTTCTAGGCTTAATTGGGGCAACCCGAGCCATAGACATAACTAATTTACATTCCTCTCCTGCTTTAAGATAAGCTACTGCACCGTATGCACTTTTTGAAGCATCACAAAATATGTGTAGTTGCTGGGGTTGTCGCCCATCAGCATTTATTCTCCTACTTATGTGAACTTCATTTATCTTATTGAACCCAGCTTTTATAGTCTCCCATTCTGTTGTATATTTCCCATCTAGGGGGGTACCCCAATCGAGGTGTTCTCCCCAGGCCTTTTGTATTAGACATTTACCCCTTATAGTTATTGGGCTCACTATGCCCAAGGGGTTAAATACTTGGCTGACCTGACTTAAGAGTGTTCTCTTTGTTAGGACCACATCAGAAAAATCTGGACACTTTAATCTTAGTTCATCAGTTTTTACATTCCACCATAATCCTAACACTGATTGGATCTCTGGTGGCGTATAATCTAGGAAATCCTTCCTGATTATCCCTTCTAGTCTTGGAGAATTAGTATTCCAACTCTGTAAGGGGAGGCTGGCCTTCCTGCATCTTTTTTAGCCGGGTTATTTTGTATTAGTCTCCTCAAAATTTATTGTCCCCGCAAATTATCCATATGAAGTTTTTCCCCAATTCGGGTATCAAAACCCCTTTAAATGGTACTAAAGTTTTATTTAATAAAAAAGGGGCTTGAGCAAAAACCCAAAACAGAACTGAATTAAACCTTTTGGGGGGTAGGGGGGCTGTCACCCTGGGGTTTAATTTTCGGGCCTGGGAATTTTGTAAAGTTTCTATCTTCTTCCCTTAATTTAAATCTTGGGGAAAGCCTTAAGATGTCAGCCACAAGGCAAATTTTATCTCCGAATTTTACTAGGACTTCCTAGATTAACAAGAGTTTCGGCCTGTCTGAAGGCGTCCTTTAAACTAGCATCTTTTTTTAGTTTTTGAAACTAAAATTTTGAAAACTTCGATGGGGGGGGGTTGATGAATCTTTGGTCACTGCATGGTGGGGGTAAAAATGTCCTATTTTTGATTTAGCCCCTTCCAGTTTTTCGATAAAGTCACCCTTTTAATTTGATTTTGAATGATCTTATCATAGCCTCCAATTTAGACTGATTTTTTTTTTCATTTTTCTTTTTAAAAATTTTTAAGAGGCTCTTAATGTGAAAATTTGGGAAGGTAACCACAGGGGAATTTTTTTGCCAAGGTAGCCCTATTCTTTTCCATTAACATAATTGACAGTGTGATCATGGGGATCTAGAGATTTGATCCTCTTTAGGTAACTGTTGGGTATGAACGATATTTTTCTAGACCCTAATTTTGCACGGGATACCCCTTTTTCCAATAATCTTTGATTTGAGTGGGTACAAATGGAGTTCCTACCCAGCAAACCAAGAGAGGTTGTGCATGACTAGGGCATTCCTCTTGTTTGGCTGGTTGGTTTTGAAAAAGGTCCCCTTATAACATCACCACCCGGGACTGGTGAACATGGAAAAAATTTTTGCTTTTTATGACCTTCTTAGAAATCGCCCAAAATAATCAGGGCCTATTATTTTTTTGGGGATGGACCATCAACATCCCAAAAAGGGATTTCTAACTAGTCTAACACCTTTCTGTTTCAAAGTTTGAGGAGATTTAAGTTTTTTACAGTTAAAAATTTTACGATGTCATTAAAATACAGCACTACCCCAAATTTATAATTTTTCCCATTGGATTTTTGGGCTAACATTGTCCCAAAAAATTTCACTTCTTTTTTGGCCCGAAAAACCCGAAATGGTAATTCACCTTGAATTATAGGTAGTTGTAATGACAAATATCTCTCCCGAATAAATGATCTTTGTCACCCCGTCAAACATTGTTTTCACAATGGTTGGGAATTTCCCCTTTGGGGGTACCTTAATCTCCCTAGGGGGCAGCGGGGAAAAGAATACTCATATTGTTCTGCCTTTTTAACGACCGTGGGTCGTTCTCCATCACCCTTAGGCATAAGGTATGTGAGAATGGATTTTCTACACTTCTTACAAAACCCAGATAATGGGCAGGGTTTTTATTGCATGGTTTTTCCATAAGGGAGGTTAGGCAGTTTCCCAGGTCATTAACCTTTTTTACCTGTGGAACAATCTGGGTAATTTACAAGTGGAGGTGGGGGTGTTCTTCCTCGCAGAAAGAATTTTTTTTGACTTCATGGAAAACCCCATATTTAGGAATGGCACCTTTCTTTGAGTGGGCTTTTTTTTGTTTACCCGGTGGTCTAGCTTGAAACTTATTACCGGTTTTCTTCCCACGTAAAATTTTGTAGGAGCGGGATAAAATACCCACCAATGAGGGGCTCTTTAAACTCTAAAGATGGCGATCCGCTGATTACCCTTTTGGTCTAGTTATCTTAATCTCCCTGTGGGGTTTCCCGCCCAATACCTTTTCAAAGTTTGCACCTTGTAAAAAACCCTCCCCTATTTTCTTTCCGTGAAGTAAAACTATGTACTGTTTAAACGGGGCTCGCACCGGGGTTTGGGATTTTCTCCAAAACATGATATGACCATCCAGTCTGACTTGTCAAGGGTTTATGGCTTCAAAAGGCTCTTAGGTGCAATTAAACTTATTCTGAACCTTCCAATTCTCGTGATTTGAGAAGGGCTCAGTAGATCCAGAAATTGAGAAAAGATTTTTTGTTATCTGACTTTACTTCATAATTATCTCTAAGAATCTTGAGTGCCACTTTAATTGGCATTTTTTACGTTAAACCTTTACCAGCAATATCAGAACCTCTCAACTGACCTAACAAATAGGTTTAATTAGCACCTCGTTAAATCAATCCTATCACAATCAAATTTGAAAATTTTTCCCAGAAAGAAAACCAATTTTCCCCGCAAAAATGGGGCAATGCAAATTGGGAATTTTTAAGTTGGGGTAAAAAAGGCTTTGGCTGTGGTTTTCTGATCAGCACTAAGTTCTCATATTGAAACTGTTTCCATGATTTGTACATTCTTGATCATCTTGGGTCCATAAATTTAATAATTCTTCACCCTAGCTCCGAGTAATTGTAAGTAAAACCCTTCATAATTTTCCCCATTAGTTTTAAATTTCTTTT
>JACEEZ010019176.1:0-22050 GCA_016584305.1 Chionoecetes opilio
ACCCCACCACCCCCCACCCAAACCAAAAAAAAACAATTTTTTTCCCAAACCACACACACACACACACCCCCCCCCCAAAAAAACACCCCCCAAACCCCCCCCCCCCCCCCCCCCCCCCCCCCCCTTTCCGGGGCAAAAAATTAAAACTCACAAGTGGGGCTTTCTGGTACTCTCTTTTTGCTCCGTTCCTCCCTTGCCAACGTGTTTCTTCTGATTCCGATATACTTTACACCCCCAACACTGAAAAAACCGTATTTTAACCTCTCCAACATCGCAATAGTTACCACCATCCTTACCACTGAGATCAATGTGTAAGGCAAAAGTATCCCTCTATAATGATTACAAACACTTTATTGACTTACAGCGCCATGGAAAGTAATACGTGTATACAACTTGAAAGGGTCCCATTTACAATTTTACATTATAATTGGGATTTAGTAGCTATTTAAAAAAATACGTTTTCTTGAATAACTCAAAAACTATATGGGTACGTAATACATTATAAATTAATAAACATAGGATAGGAAAGGCCTTATTTGAACTAGGGTTTTTAAAGGAAATGGGGGTTGTAATTAACTGAGAAAATGACATTTTAAATATTAAAAAACATTTAAAGTCCTTTTCTCAGTTAATTTCCACCCGATTTCCTTTAACCATAGTCAAATGAAAAGGCCTTGGGCCAGTCCTAGTTTTTTAAAATTTTTACATGTATTAACTATGGGCTCCATTTTGGGAAACGCTACAAGCACAAGGGGGAAATTTGGAGAGGAGGAACTTTTGGGAGCGCTAGAAAAGGGAATTATTGACATTCCCTGACTTTAATCCCCTACAGGAGGGGGACTCCCCCCCCCTCTCCCCCCTCTCTCCTTTTTCTTTTTTCTCTCTTTCTCCCCTCTTTTCTCTCTTCTCTCTCTTTCCCTTCTCTCCTTTTTTCCCCCCTCTCTTTTTTTATTGCTATTAGTCAGATCATTATTTTCATTAATATGATCATATTCGATTACATTTTAATTAATACTATTTTTCGATTATTGCTTTATTATTATTAAAAACTAGCCGCAAAGCCGCCCTCCGGGGGGCCTTTTTGGTAGCTCCGCGGAGGGCTTTGGTGGGTCTTTAGCCCCCCCACCTGTGTTTTTTGGGCCTTCGGGCCCCCCAAACACAGACTTCCAGTACCCCTTCTAACTTTCCTGAAATCATGGATTTTGAAATGTAGATTAACCCAAAAACCCCTTAAGCATAACCCTTCTAACTTTTCCCGAAAGCAAAGCCGCCTCCGGGCGGACTTTTTGGCTTTAAATCCTGCGGGGGGCTATTGGGGGGCCTTCGGCCCCCCAAACCGACTCTCCAGATAGACCATACCCACCACCCCGACCAAAAACAGACTTCCAGAAGCCCTTCAACTTTCCGAAATGTATTTTTCCCCCCACCCATTCACTCACCTCTTTCCCTACCCCCACTAAAATTTCCTCAATTTTCGCAAAACCCCTTTTTTTTCCCCTTTACAGTTCTCCAATAGGCTGCTAAAAAAAAAAAAAAAAAAAGTTATCGGAGCACCTATAAATGAGCTTAAAAAATTCCCCTGGTCAACCGATTCCCAAAAATGGGACATTGAGGGATTCCGCCACAGGGGGCGGCACCTATTTGTGGACAGACAGACAGGACAGACACACCAAAAACCACACACCACACACCCCACCAACAAAACACACACACACCCCCACACTTTTATATTTTTAAATGATTTGAGGGAGAGGGAGGTGGTGCTTTTCTCTCCTTTCTCTCTCTCTCTCCCCTCTCTCTCCTCTCCTCTCTCCTCTCTCCTCTCCCCTTTCTCTCTCCCCTCTCTCTTCTCCTCTCTCTCCTCCTCTCTCTTCTTCTTTTTTTAACACTAGTTTTTCCCCACACTTCCCCGTTTTTATGTTTCCTTATTTTTCCTTCCTTCTTCAGTGCAGTATCCTGTGGTAAGAAAGGACGATCTGATAGAAGTGTTTACTGGTTAAAGGAATACTTTAAGGCGATTAGGAAAAAGTTTTTACGGCTAGTAAGAGGGTAGAACAAGAAGTAAAGGATTCAAGCTGGGAAAGGTTTGATTTTAAAAGGAAATAGGGAAAAATGGGTTCACAAAAAGGGTGGGAATATTGGAAGGGACTCAGTCGTCAGGTGGTCAGTGAGGATCCAAAAGGGAAACTTTAAAAAGGGAAACTGGATAAATTCGTGCATGGAAAGGGGATGAAAGGGGATGTAGGTATAGTTTTTAAATAACAGGAATACCCCGTTAATCTCGCGGCCTCTTGTAGCTTCCCTTTTTTTTTTATGTTTTTTCTTATGTTCTTATGTTTGTATTGACTATTTATATTATGCGGGTAGAAACGTAGTTAGGGAGGTTTGGAGGGTGTTAAAAGGGCCCCCTCTTTTTAAAATGGGTGTCACAATGATAGCTACGAATGTTACTGTATGCTTATCTACGTGTTATTGGTATTGGTGGATTCTACTAAAAAGTTTGGATACAAGCATTACATATGGTACTTTATTTCCTCTGCTCTATCCCGCATCAGCCAGATCAAAAAAATTGCAGCA
Source organism: Chionoecetes opilio (assembly GCA_016584305.1). NCBI lineage: Eukaryota > Metazoa > Arthropoda > Malacostraca > Decapoda > Majidae > Chionoecetes > Chionoecetes opilio. The sequence goes on from JACEEZ010019176.1 coordinate 2,578, forward strand.
TTACTTGCTTTCTTTGATTACTCTCCTAGGTAGATACTCGTGTTATCAGGCAGGTGTGTTTTGTCTTGCCATGTATTTCGTCAGCCTTTAATTAGACCCCAAGGAATGACAATCTCGCCCTCTCCCCCCGTGTGTATATAGGACTTAAAGTAATCGTCCAGACCATTTCATCATTCCTGATTTTATGCAGTCAAAATATATCCATTATCGAGTATATCAATAATATGTTGTCACTTTTACATACAGTCACCCGTTTTTTAAATAATCCACATTAAAATCTGAAAATTCCTGAGCTCTCAAAACACAGCTGGTGACAAGCAGGACGCACCATGGCTCGGTGACGTCACATGAGGAGGCCTATCAACCGCGCGCTAATACAAATACACGTAAAAAAAAAATAAATATAGTACTGAAGAATTTTGGTTGTTTCTGATGGATTTATTTTGCGATATGGTATATACATGCATCCTTTATGGGTGCAGTAAGAACGTGTGCCTTTCCAGAGAAGTTTGCTCACGTATACGACCAATACGGCCACGATAAAATTGTAGAAAAGATTTGTGCGCCGGACAAATTAGAATGGAGAGCCATCGCAATATGATGAAGGTGGGGAATGGGGGTGGATGTTGATGGTGGGGAAGTGGGGATGCTGGTGGTGGTGGGGAAGCGGCCGGCGGGGTGGATGTTGGTGGGGGGAATGGGGGTGATGTTGGTGGGGGGAAGTGGGGATGGTGGTGGTGGGGGGGAAAAGTGGGTGGATTTTGGTGCGGGAAGGGGCCCCCGGGGGGGGGTGGAGTTGGTGGGGGGGAAGGGGCCCCCGGCGGGGTGGATTTTGGTGGTGGGGAAGCGGGGTGGATGTTGGTGGGGGGAAGCGTGGGTGGATATGTTGGTGGGGGGGGAAGCGGCCCGGGGGGGGTGGATGTGGTGGTGGGAAGCGTGGGGGGGATATGTTGGGGGGGGAAGCGGGGGTAGATGTTGGTGGTGGGGGAAGCGGCCCGCGGGGGGATTTGGGGGGGGAAAAGCGGGGGTGGATGTTGGTGGGGGGGAAGCGGGGTGGATTTTTGGTGGTGGGGGAAGGGGGGGGGATATGTTAGTGGGGGGGAAGCGGGGGGGGGATGTTGGGGGGTGGGGAAGGGGGGGGGGGATGTTGGTGGTGGGGAAGCGTGGGGGATTTTGGGGGGGGAAGCGTGGGGGGGTGTTGGTGGGGGGGAAGGGGGGGTGGATATGCTGGTGGGGGGGAAGCGGGGGTGGATGTTGGTGGGGGGGAAGCGGGGGGGTGGATGTTTGAGGTGGGAAAGCGGAGGTGGGTGTGGTGGGGGGGAAGCGGGGTGGGTGTTGGAAGTGGGGAGGGGGTGGGAACGGGGTGGGGGTTGTTGGAGGGGTGGGGGGCAGACGGGGCAGTTTTTAAAAATACTTTTAATAAATAGGTATTTAAAACTTTTTGGTATTTAAACTGTTTTTAAAAATACTTCGTTTTAAAGTTTTTTGAAAAAATTAGTAATTTAAATACATTGTATTAAATTTTTATAATATAAAAATGTAAATATTTTTGTATCTTATTTGGCCGAAAACCCCGGCCAACTATCTGGAACTTGAGTTAAAAAGTAAAACCAAGTTTTTTCCCCCACTTGCAAGGAAATTTCCTTTTCCAGGTCTTGGGATTTAGGCCTGAGAAGGAAATTTTAAGGAAAACCCAAAATCAAAAGGAAAATCCTAAGGGAAATCCAGTTTTTTTCGGATATTCTACCGTGAGATTGTAATTAATTAAATATAGTTTTTTCAGCCAGGTGAGCTGAAAATACACATTTAGGCGTTTTTTGTGGGGGCCAAACTATGGATTTTTTTTACTTTTTAACCCCGCCCTGTTTGCCATCAAAAAAATACATGTAGCGTGAAGCCCTTTCTACCGTAGATAACAGTCAAGTCGCCATTCAACGTTTTTTTTTATTTACAGACGCGGGTTTGGCGTTAATATTTACATTTTTTTGTACCCATGTTTTCGGGAAAATTTAAAAGGGGTCTATCGGGAAAGCTGTGTCATTTTGTGTTTTCCGTGTCATATTAGGGCTATAAATGAACAAATTAAAAAAAAAAAAACCGAGTGGTGCCCTTTGCTATACCTCTCAGTAAAGTCGCCAGCTAGTTTTTAACCAACAGTTGATCCCACTCGGGGAATTCAGGGAAATTTGAGGTAAAGTAAAACAAGTCTTATAATATATTTGCTGGGAGATGCTTTGGTTTATAAAAATTCCTTGCCAACGTGAAAAAAAAACCTATTCAAGTTTTTAAAGATCTTGAAGTATTTTGTCCTGCCGCCCGAAAGGTGATCAGTACGTCTGTCGTTTTGCGCCAAAAAAATTGCGAAGCAAAATGGCAAATTTATTTTTCAGATATACAAAGCATAAAACAACGCTGAAAAAAGGGGAGATTATACAGTCATATATAAAATACTGTGTAATCTTTAGTGGCACATACAAATCTGTAGTGAGCTATAATTCGTAATATTTGGCGGCTGGCGACATGACTGCAGGGGGCGATTTGGGACTGTTGGCGACGGAGATTTTTCCCGGGAGTAAAAGTGTCGTACACTTCAGTACCTCTTCCCGAGGCTCAAGGAATATAGTCCGGCAGAAGTACAATGTGACCTTTTTTTGGCGTAAAAAGTTGTTTTTAATGTTGATTATTGAAGGTAAGGGCATATGTATTCAGAAAACTGCCGGATGACATCTTGTCTACTTGAGCAATTTGTGCTAGGCTAGGCGAAATCCAAGAGGGTCGCATCGAATCTGGGAAAATCTATTTCCTCATATCTTCGAAAACTATATGAGATAGAAACACGAATGAAAGGTCCTTTTATATGTTTTCAGGCATCAAGATTACAATGCTGCCATTATTATGAACCATTGAACATGAACATGAACCATTTTTTTTAGTTCAAAACCCCCCTTCAAAATTATTCAATCGAAATGGGACCAAGCCGCTTACCTACCGTAGATAACTTTAAAGGTCGCCACCTGCAGTGATGTCGCCAGGCGCCATATAAAACCCGAATTATAGCATTACTACTGTTTTTTTATGTGCCCACTGAAGATAATCACAGTAGTTTATATCATGACTTTTATAATCTATTCTGTTTCAGCGTTGTTTTATGCTTTGTATCTGCATGTATAGATGGTTTCAAATTTCACTACGCGTTTTTTTTTCGGGCGACGACGACAGCGGTACAACACTCAGTAAATAAACACTAGATGGCGACTCTACTGGTTGGCGCCACTTTGTAGATATTTTTTTTAATTTGTCATTTAAGCCAAATATGACACAGATGAAGACACAAATGGGCACAAGACTTTCCCAAAAGCCCCCTTTAACTTTCTGAAATCATGATTTTAGAAAAGTAAGTATTAAAACCACACACGTCTGTAAACAGAAAAAAAAAGTTGTCCTGGCGATGTTACTGTTTACTACGGTACACCCACGATTTATTTGCGAATTTTTAGCCTACTTTGCATCAAAATAAATTGACTGTTTCGGGCTACTTTTAAATAACAGACAGGACAGACCCGACAGAGGATAGACACACGGCTACTCCTATAGTAATTAAAATACCCATAGATGGTATGTATCTGATAGGTAGATGATGACGATAGTAATAATAATATATCATAAATATCTAAAAATTTCCTCTTTTCTCTCTCTCTCTTTCCGTCGAAAGGAGAAAGTGTGGGAAAGATCCATTTTTTTCACGCTAAAATAAAACGTGCTCCAGTCGCTGCACAGCCCCGATTGTCGGTGCCACGCTTGGACCCTTCGGCGACGAGTCCCAGCACGGAACCGATTTTTTTTTCCGTTACTTTTTTTTTGAGTCGCAGCCCCGCCCCGAGTGTATAGAGCATGTACTAAAACAGTCGGAACCCCCTCGGCCCCTTCACGACTCCCACGACCGACAGCGACGGTCGGGCCTGACGCCAACCCACATGACGACCGGCGCCGACCACAACATGACTCAGCTAGCAAGTCGTGGACTGGTCGCCGTCGAGAGTCGTGAAGATGTGACGGGCCTTTTATAGCAGTATTAAAATACAGAAACAAAGCAAATGGGTGCAGTTACAAGAAGACAACACACCAACACATTATCTGATCTTCTGAAGCCCTTCTGCACAACTTCTATGATTATGTTCATAAGAATTTGCGATCGTTCTTTATATTTTTAAATTACCTTCCCGATGCAAGAAGATCACATGGGCGGAGCAGAAACAGTTGGGGCGGTCTCCTTAAAACCCGAGCCCCTGTCCACCCAGCAGTGAATGGGTACCGGGTGTTAGCCCGGGGGTTTGTAACCCTTTTCCCGGGTGCTTCGGCCAACACTATAAGCACTAGCAGACAGCTCTCTAGGGTAGTCTGAAAAAGAGCTGTCTGGTTACAGTGGGGATCCATTCTCAGCTGCGTCGATAACTGACGAAATTCCTTCAAACAAAAAACAAAAAACCATGAATATACATGCTTCTGAGTTTCGGTCCTCGGTCTTGGTCCGAGTCACTTCTCGGCGACGCCCCCGGTTTCGTTTTCGGTCATAAACAAATGGCTGTCGCTGTCAGACTGTCAGTGTCAGGTGGACACAGTCATGAAGTGATGGGATTCCCCGCAGCCCTAAAACAAGAAAAAACAATGATATTTTATAATTAAATGAGGAATATCTTGCGATGAAGCTGTTTTTCTCCAGTTCCTGGGAGATCGCAGTGTTCGTTTGAAGTTCAGTGCCAAGCCCACAGGCTTCCTCCTTCTGGAAAGCCAGGCATTGGCAGTACTTGTGGTCGGTGGTCCGCCGCCGCGCCACAAGTCACCCAGCGGGACGCTGTGGCTGTGTCACTGTGTGTAAAACCTTCGCCGGTACCTCAAATTACATCGGCATCCCGCCAGCAAGGTGATGTAGCCTCCTGCCGCGGCTGTCAGATGGACATGGTGGAGGCTGGCTAGGTATCTATCCTGGGAGGCACCTGCAATCCAACACCAACAAGACGTTAGGTCAGGTACGTGGTCTGTAAGTACTACAGAACAAAACTTTTGTATGTATGGAATAAGTGGAAGGGATTGTCCATTTCCCGTCCAAAACCTTGCCAGAAGTTCTACAAACTGGTCTGCACCATAGGTCAGGGACTCAGGGTGCAGGTTAGGGAAACATTGCAAGGACTTCCACCTAACAGGTGCAGAAACTCCGGTAAAATTCTAGTGTTTGCCCATACTCTCCCACTTCCCCCAAACAAGTTTTGGGACCTGTGGGAATGCGGGGTTTTCGGATGGGGAACAAATTATGCGTCGGAAACACGTAATTTAAAGTTTGTGTAGGGGGTAAAATTCCCTAGATCTAGGGTAATTTCCTTATATCAGAGAAAAGTTGCCTAACCAAAATCAACCTTACCTGGCGGGGGCTTGACCCGCCGATAAACTAACCCAACCTAACTTAGCTAACCTAACTAAATCTAACAAACCTAACCAAATCTAACCTAACCTACCCAAATATAACCTACCCTAACCTAACCAAATATAACCTAACCTAAACAAATTTAACCTAAACCTCCTGTAGGGGGGTTGGGGGTTCTCGACACTCCGGTCATCATTATGTGAGGATCGGCAGGCAGGTTCACACCGTCTCTGGACTCAGAAAGAAAAATCCAACGAATTTCCCTAGATCTAGGGAGTTTTTACAACACCCCTAACTCAAAAAATATGTGGTTGCGACCGCATATTTTGTACCCCAGCCAAATAATCCCGCATTCCCATGTTCCCAAGCTTGTTTTGGGGAGAGGGGGTAGTATGGGCAAACACTAGAATATACCTAAAATGCAAGGTATGAATCCTATGGGCAAGGACAGGAACACACACCAAAAACCATGAAAACTGGCCTACCTTGCACAGGAAACAGAGACGGTAAACTTTTACCACAGCACCAAATTCCCTACACAATAGGGGCATGGTTTTATTTACCTTATTGAATTCTAAGGCCCGGTTAGACTACACGTATTTGCACGTGCGTCTTGTTATCGTGACGTCACCGTAACGTCACGATGACGTTACCTCGTTCCTCACTGGTCACTCACGCTCGTCTTATCAGACAAAATTGCCGTATAAAACTCCTTGCTTCCTTAGTACTTCCTCCCTTTATTACCCCATACACACCTATTACTCCTTCACTAGTGCCGACCGGGGTAATTTGGTCCGGGTTTTGACAAACTTTGATCTAGTTTCCATATCTATTGAAATAAAACAATAAAAAATTTAATACAATCATAGGAGGGTCACTACCTATATGTCATTAAAGTTTGAACAAATTTCCATTATAGCTCTGTTAGCAATACACTGAGAAGTGCGAACCGCATTGTTATAATAAATGGGGTGAATCGGACCTAACTCTGGGGCAAATCGGCCCTATATATAAAAAATACTTTTTTTTCTTCAAAATTTGACAAACCTCCAAAAACTTAAACATATCATACCATGCCATTGCCCATGGACACTATCAAACATTATGTGAGCTGTTCTTAAACATTCTCTGGGGAGGCGGAAAGGATGCCCAAACCCGCACACGTTTGGGGTTTCAGTTTTTTGAGTTCCTAGTCTTTCTTTTTTTTCTAGGTCTATGTTAGTTTTTCTTTATAATTTCTAGGCATTGTTACTTAATTTAGTATTATTTTACACTAGAGCCAGAATTCCCTACACAATTGGGATTTTGGTTTCTGTTTACCTTATTGGTTTCTAGGAAACATTCTCTCTATGAGCTTCCGTCGCAAATCATTATTTGGAGATATGACATGTTGTTTATAGAGAGGCGAGAGACAATTGTTTACGTCCGCCACACTCTTCTTCCTCTTGTGACCTGCATCGCTTCTGTTCTGTCCGTTGCCACGCACACTTTTAATGAAGATTTGGCTTAGTTAGGAGGTTAAGACGTTGGGGTAGTTTAGGTTAGGTTAGTGAGTCAAAAGGGGGGGTTAGGTTAGTTAGTTTTCATATATTCTATACCCTCTCCTTCACATAAAAAATATTTTTTTATCTCCAAAAGTAGTGATTTGCAAAGGGAGCTCATAGAGAGAGTGTTTCTTAGAATCCATGCTATAAGTGCTTTTTAAAAACCACAAACGCTGGGGGGTTTTAAATATCCTGAACGTTTCGTTTTCACCATAAGGAATATTTCTAACCCCTACAACAGCTGGCGGAAATGAAAATAACACGAGGGGGGTTTTGGAGGGCGAAAGCCCCCCAGGTTAGGTTGGTAAATTTTTACACTAGGACCGAAATTCTCTACATACTCGGGAGTATGGTTTCTGTTTACCATATTGGATTCTAAGAAATGTTCTTCTATGAGCTTCCGCACAAAGCACTTCTTTCGGAGATATAAGATGGTTTAATAGGAAGAAAGATCCGAGTGTATAGGAAATATGAAAATTAAACAAACCTAACCCCACCTTTTGACTCACTACCTAACCTAATCTAACCTAACCCACCTTTCGTAGTCTATTGAAACCATAGTCGTTTCGTACACTCAGCTCAGAGTGAACTTGATGAATCCCGTAGATACACGACCTTTCGAGCGAATTACTTTTCGAGCGGAGAACCACTCGGAGGACCCAATTGTGTGTGTGTTTGTGTGTGTTGCGTGTGCGTGCATTTTGTATACAAAGAGACAGACACCGTAGTGACTGGTGTGGTGTGTGTGGTAAAGCGAGAGGGCTAAGAGTGAGGTGTTAGCCCCCAGTGTCTGTCTGACCTAAAGAGCGAACGCGCAGTTCTTTGTCCACTATAATGGAGTACCGCCGCCGCCACGGATACGGCGCGGGCCACAGTGGTCCATATATGCTAAATCGGGCACGCAGGACTCGAACCTAGGATCAGCGCATCAAGGTATACCCTGGTACATCTGTAGTATTCAGCGGGAGAATATTACGTGAAAGGCTAAAATTGGCGGCAATGTACCCCGCGACCGTACGGGTACGGCGCGGGCCACAGTGGTCGTCCATATATGCTAATATCGGGCACGCAGGACTCGAACTAGGATCAGCGCATCAAGGTATACCCCGGGTACGGGCTCTGTAGTACAGTCAAACCTCGATATAACGGACCTCGAGTAACGGACATCGGATATAACGGACTCCATTTCCGTGACTTTTTTTTTTTTTTTTTTTTTTTCACAAATTTGACCGCTTATCGCTGCTCGAATTGTCAACTCAACATTATTCTATTATTTTCTCATTTTATTTTGGAATGCAGGGTTTTTAAGGAGTTTGATGTATTACATATTACGATATAATATTATAAGGAAGGAGCCCGTGTTCTAGTGATTTAGTGGTAGAAGGTGTGTATTTTTTAAAATAGTGACTATTAGTGTTATGGCGTGGCCGCTGCTACGTCTCCCTGTCACCTCAAAAACCTTAAGTCACCCTTATCTAAAGCGACACGCAGTGCTACACTGGGCCTAAATAGTGACACGTGTATAGAACTGCAGTTCACAACCATATAATATATATAATAATGAGCATTAGTCATGATAATAAGCAATACCTTTGGAAGCCCCGGCTGAATCTGGCTCGTAGTAATTTGTTACCTTTCACTAGAGCTTGAGCTTGACTAGCTACACATTCTGGTTGAGTTTGTGATTATTTCTCATTTATTTCACGTGTAGGAGCGGACCAAATTCAGCATGTAGTGCCAGTCACTGTTTACCTCCCAACATAGCTCCACAGTCTGGTTTTGTTTGTGATTATTTCTCATTTATTTCACAATTTTTCCGGTTTTTCATATATTTTTCCCCCCTTGGGAAAATACCCTCGCTATAACGGACAATCGGCTATAACGGACTCCTCCTCCCCCCCTTTTGTCCGTTATATCGAGGTTTGACTCTACGTATTCAGCGGGAGAATATTACGCTGCAAGGCTAATATGGCGGCAATGTATTATCATAACAGTCTGACGGCATTTGAAGTGTCTTTAAATTTATTTTTTCGGCTCCCTGAAAGCTGAGAGCAGGATGATTGGCTAGATAAGCCGCGTCATGATAGGCGCTGCCTCTGTGTTGGTTAGCAGAATTTGCCCACATATATCCCTAGAATATCCCTATTATTCCCACCCAGAGGCCACCGATAATCGTACGGGAGTGACGGCTCGGGACGAGCATCAACCTCAGCCCACCCTCGTAAGGTTATTGTAGCCATACACTCATAAGTTGTCCCTTATGAGGGATTTTCGAGCATCCCTGCCCTGAACCCCTTACCTAACCTTTAACCTCCTAACTGGGTCCAATAATAAAAAAAAATAATAAAATACCAAACAAAAGCGATGCAGGTCACAAGAAGAGGAAGAGGGAGGCATTTTGTATACAAGGGACGTAATTCCTCCTCCCACCTAAAATTGTTCTATATCTCCGAAACTATTGATTTGCGACGGAAAGCTCAAGGAGAAAATGTCTCTTAGAATACAATAAGGTAAATAAAAACCATGCTCCCTATTGTGTAGGGAAGTTTGGTGCTGTCGTAAAATAATACCCAAGAGACCATACCACCAACTTCACCGTCACCAATATACCAGCAGGACACACTACGCATGGCCAGTCCTACGACCAATGCAACACACCAAGCAGCATGCCACCCAGCCCACCAATGGCAAGATACAGACCAGCAGGTATTAACACCAACATGGCAGACCAAGGTTCTTCTTTGTTAGAATAGTCATGGAACGACTGTTGCAGGTAGAGAAACAGTCAACTAATGACGGGGCAACTCCTGGCCAAAACAAGGGTTAAGAGGGGCAATGCAAGGCAAAGTGCAGTTGCCACTAAAAAATTCTACGTGGGAAATAGTAAATAGTAAAGGGCTTTACCCACAGAATAACCAGTGTAAAGTTCCCTTGCTAGAAGAAATCATGCAGTAAGAGAGATCAGTCTGGTCATAGACCACAGTATACCTGGACTGCGCACGGAATATCGGCCTGTTGCACATGGGCCTGAAATTGCCCTGAAGTCGGAGGGCCGCTCGGATTCATATATACATGTATATATATTATATACGCATCATATAGACTGGTTTATCAGTATATATGATATACTGTAATCTTCTTAAATGTCTGTCCTATAATATTATCAAATAAAAAACAGTAAAACACGGTAAAGAAATGCCATTACTCTGCAGAAGTATGCATTCACTTCAACTTTTCGCCATTTAAAACTTTACGAGTCAACTTTTAGCATGAAGGATATCAATAGAAGCGCAATTTTATTAGCTTTCCATTGCTATATTTCGTTATCTGATAATGAATTAGAACCATGCCTAAATTAGCGTTAAATAAATAAATAAAATCATCAATCTGGTAATTTTCGCGATTGATGAGGTTATTTATTTAGTTAACGCTAATTTATACATGGTGCTAACTCATTTACAGAAAACGAATATATAAGTAAATAAATAACATCATAAATTGGGAAAATTATCCGATTGATGTTTTTATTTATTTATTTAACGCTAATTTATGCATGGTTCTTATTCTTTATCAGATAACAAAATACATCAATGGAAAGCTAATAAAATTGCGCTTCTATTGATACCCTTCATGATAAAAGTTGACTCGCAAAGTTTTAAATGGCGAAGAGTTAAGTGAATGCATTTCTTCATAGTCTCGTAATGGCATTTCTTTAGAGTGTTTTACTTTTTTTTATTTGATAATATTATAGAACAAACCATTTACAAAAATTACAGTATATCATATATACTGATAAACCAGTCTATATGATAGTCCATAGACCACTATATCTTTTTGTCGGGCGTCCCACAGGCCCTATGCAGCCCCGCAATTCAAAACATTGTCGCGTGAGCGGGTCCAGGTATACAGTGGTCTAGGGTCTGGTAAATTTTTAAACTAGGACCAAAATTCCCTACAAAATTTGGGGAGTGTGGTTTCTGTTCACCTTAATAGATTCTAAGAAACATTCTCTCTATGAACTTCCATCGCAAATCACTATTTTCGGAGATATAAGACGTTTTTAATAGGAAGTAGGGGTATATATGAGATATGAAAATTAAAACTAACCAAACCCCCAAACCTTTAGACTCACTAATCTAACCTAACCTACCCTATTCCCACGCTTTAATCTCCTAACTAAAGCCAATCTGCATTAACCGTGGGCGCGGCAAAAGCCTTCCGAAAGGCTCTGCTGAGCGACTGCGGCAAGCCTTTGGGAAGCGCAATTTTCAATTGCATACAAAACCACGCCAACATTCGTAGAAGTCTACAAACTGTGTCACATATACGCCTTGCTTTCAGCCCTCGATAACACACCCCCACCATCTGCTAACTACTAGCGCGTTTTCGTGACCGCTCTGGCCCGGTCTGGACTGGACTAGTCCCGGGCTGCCACTGTTTTCGCGAGGCGGATTGGACCGGGCTGGAACGGGCTACACTGGGCCAGGCCAGTGAGCAGGACCAGGTTGGACTAGTGTGGGGAGAACTGGCGCATGCGCACTACAGTCAGCGGGGAAGACGACCAGGAGTTCTCGTGCTGCTGATAAGACAGAAACCCATGATGGCCGACCATAAGACTAAAGTAATTGCACGAAAAATTACAATATTCGCAATTTGCTGAAACAACATCTTGGGAAATGAATGTACCATCAACAACACTATAGTGGCCACTGCACTAATGTCACCAGGCGCCATATATTACGAATTTTAGCCCTCACTACAGGGCTTGTATGTGTCACTGAAGACATGTACCGTAGCTATATAGTGTTATGTAGATAATGTAAACTATGTACTGTGCACGTGTGTGACTGAAGTGATGCTTTAAAAATCGTAATATATGGCCTCCTACGACATTAGTGCAGTGACGACTTAGATAGTGTTTTTTAACGGTAAATTAAATGAAATTTCATCAAATTTATTTTTTTATATCATCCCTGCAACTTGACTTCCCCTTGAAAAGTCAAGTTAATAAAAACGCGCGCTTTTAAAAAATGTTTTCATTTCTGCCCGGAGGACCGCCCACCTCGATCCCCCAGTCAATAGGAACGACGAATGGGACGGGGCAGTCTCGATGTATTTTCGCGAGCATCAGTCCAGCCTGACCCGGTCTGGACTGGACTGGGACCCGGGGTGAACATCGTGAAAACGCACTATACGCGTACGCAGAGATATACCAATCCTTGGGTTTTTTTCCCCAAAATCTTGGGATTTAGGTCCTGGCGTTGGGATATTTTTACTCTAACTTGGGACTTTTGGAGGGATTATTCAAGATTTATCCATAGTTTATCTCAAGGTACGGTACAACGGTACCTATGCTTACCTTGAGATAAACTGCTGGAGAAATACTTTAATAGTCCCTCAAAATCTTGGGAAAAAATCCCCAAAGGGAAAGGCATCCCTGATCCCACCTCAGCAGTCTCTCGCCCGCGATTTGGTGCCATTCGCGCTAGATATTTCAACTCCCGACCACAACCACACCACAACCCCATACGTTTGGGTTAAAAAATAGATATATTGCCGGATGCGAATTTTTACTACCCTTTACGTTGATGTAATGTTCCTGCACTTCTGTAATGGTCACTGTTGTACTCACATCCCCGCACTGGTGGCACTAAAAAAATCTTTGCTCCCGCAGTTCCCGGGTTAAAAAAGTGTCGCGGCAAGGGAAGAACAGAGGCGATGCAGGTCACAAGAGGAAGAAGAGTTGGTGCAATCAAACCTTTGTCTCTCCCCCCTTTAAACAACATGTCATATCTCCATAAGTAATTATTTGCGACGGAAGCTCAAGAGACAATTTTTCCTGGAATCCAATAAGGTAAACAGAAACCAAACTCCCAATTGGTAGGGAATTTCGGTCCTAGTGTAAATATACCCTCAGTCTTTCTAGCATTCACAGAAACACACCTTAATAAAACATATTGGATGAGAAGTTCATATGCAAAAAATTTACCAGAGCTGTTCAGAGCAGACCGGATAGGCAGGAGTCATGGAGGCATAGCTGTTTTCCTAAGGGAAGACATGGCAGCAAATGCGGAAACTCTGATATCTTTCTCTAACGGCACAAAAGAATACATGCAGTGTTCATAAAGAAAACTGATCAAATCCTAATAACCCTATCAATCAATCATTGGTTCCCCAGAGGCTCCTTTCCCATCCCCAAGCAACTCCGCGGGAAAGCATCAATTGCCCCAACACGACCTTAGGTTTGCCCCTTTGGCCTCCCCACGCCGGATTGTCTTTTACTATACAACCGGGGAAGGATGGGTTTTTCAGGGTACATGCCACCCCCATATACCCGAAGTTGGCCAAAATATAGCCCAATGCCATACATGCCCAAAAACATGCCATATAGCAAATTTTGGATGTCATTAAACTCGACTTCGCCAAAGCTTTTTATAAAATTGACCACGGGATTCTCTCCCAAGATAAAAAAAACTCGGGGCAAGTGGCAAGCTCAGAGAATGGCTAATGCTTCCTTTCCCACAGAGAACAAGAATAGTGGTCGAAGGGGGGCTATCAGTTCCAGCAGTGTTTCAGCGGGGTCCTCAGGGCTCGGTCCAGGCCCCCCCTCTTCCTCATTATGATAGGGGTAGAGACAAGTCTGGCACAAACCGCTACAGCCCTTTCCCCCCAAAAAAAGAATCCAAAAAAAAAAATTTAAAAAAACCCGATGCTCAGTACTCAATAAGACGTAGATAAAAACTTTGACTGGGGAGATAGGGAAAAATATGGTCCTAAAGGAGAAAAATTGAGTTTTTAAAGGAGGAAAAGATTGAAAAAAAATACCTCAAAAAAAATAATATTGCGGCCAACGGAAATAGAGCCAAGGGGGTAGTTAAAGATTTTGGGGGTAACATGAAAAAGATGTACCTTTTTTGACTACATCGATTAATAACAGATAAGCAAGGCAGCATCAGGCTGGATCCTGAGGACCTTTTCCCAAAACCCGGAGTGTACAGTGTAGCTGACTCTTTGGGAAGTCATGGGGCTACCCAAAACCTAGAACACGCTGTCAGCTCTGGTCCCACCCTAAAATTCCGCAAAAAAAACCCGTAAAAACACATAAAAAAACCGAAATACTTGATCTTTATGTTACAGGTGGTTTTCTTCATAGGGGCCCGGGCCTTTAAAACCGGCTGCTCCGTAGTTTTTTCTTTTTCTTGTTTAGGCTGTAGAGTCTATGTCTTTTTCTCAATACCCCATTCTTTCAAAAACTCTTTCCTGTCTCAATCATCCGCCCTTGTCTCACCACAGTCCCAGCAGTAAAAACATCCATTCTCTTCCCGTCCTTTTAACCACCTCTTTCATGTCACCTCCCATTTCAGTCAAAAACCACACGCATAATTTCCATTCTCTCCCCGCTATACTTTCCCCACATTCAGTATCACATGTTCCACTGTTTCATCCTCACCCATGTCACCATCTGGCACACTTTGCTGCCTGACTCAGGCCATCTGTAGTTCCTTGCATTTACAATCTAAGCACTGTGCTCTGGCTTGGAAGAGAAGGTCGCCACCCAGGGTTCCATCATACAAATTTTTATACGCTGGTGCCTCTTTCCCCTTTATACCATTCTAGTGTTTTCTTTTGCTCCATCTCATTTTTCCACTTACTCAGCCCCACATACTTCACTACTCTATCGATCTCAGTTTTCCACTTCTCACATCCCACCAAGGCCTTCTTCATCACCATTCAACATTTCCATTAAATTTACATTCGGCCCTTCCATCTTCAGTTGATACATCCACCAAAATCGAAAATCCACTTTTTTCTACCATTTTTTGGCATCGCTTCCCCCATTTACTACTACATTCACTCCACAAAAAAACTTTTCGGCCAATCTTGTGTCCCCATTCGTTCCCAGTCTGATCTTATCCCTGAGTGTTGTTTTCGAATGTCTCTCCCAAATGTATTTCCATCCCGTGTCACCTCTTAAATCTTCAGTCGCTGCATACCTGGGTGCATTCAGTGCCATTCTTGCTACTTTTTTTTGTCCCACTTCCAATATCTCTATTTCACTCTCATTCCATGCAATCACCTCCATACCATACATAATGCTTGGGACAGCCAACACTCTTCCACACTTCCTCAAACATCATACTTGCTTCCCCTCATCCTTGCCACACTCCCAAGTCGACCAAGCCACTGATTGGCCTGGCTGATCTTTTCAGCCTTTGCTTTCCACATCCATTGGAACTCATGCACACCCTGGTACTTGTATTCACTAGTTTGTTCTAATTCTTTTTCCCTCCCAGTCTCCATGTAGCTTTTCTGTCATTCTCTGTTATATTACTATCATCACCTTACTTTTCTCACGGCTAAATTTTACTCCAAAGTCTCCCCCATACTCATTCACCACATCTAACAGTCTCTGGAGTTCCCGGCCGACTCACTCATAACTACCATAATCATTGCATACATTAACAAGCTTATTTTGTTATTTCCTACTCTCACCTCTTGCATCCATTCTTCTCATCCTTACTGCCAGTTCCTCAGTATATAGACTAAACAAGGTTGGGGACAGAGTGCATCCTTTGCCTAACACCTCTCTCACTCCTCACCCATTCTGTTTCATTTTACCTAGCCTATGTTTTGCTCTAGTGTCTTCATACATGCTTCTCACTATGTTCACCATCTTTTGGCTCAACCCAACCTTTCCAAAACCTTGCATAACATTTCTCTGTTTACTCTATCTAGGCTTTCTCAAGGGTCAGGAACCCAAGGTACAGTGTCTTTCCCTCCTTTCTTCTTTTCAATTATTTCATTCACCAAAAAATATGTTGTCTCTGCCCTCCTATCCACTCGAAAAACCATTTTGCTCCTCACCTAACACCATAGCTCTCTTCAACCATTTACGCAACCTTCCTTCAACACCGCACAAAAAACTTTACCTACTGTATTCATTAGGGCTATTGGTCTATAGTTCTTCAATTCACTCTTACTCTTGTATCCTCCTTATCCAATAGGTCACTCTACATTCATTCCATTTTCTAGGCACCCTTTCTTCTTCCCACACACGGTTAAATAGGTCAGTCATTCTGTCAATCCCCACCTCACCCCCATTCTTGTACATCTCAAAATGGTATTTCATCCGGGCCTGCTGTTTTTTCATTCTTTGCCTCCTTACACACTTCTCTACTTCATCCCTGCAAATCCATTCTTTCAACTCTTCCGCATCTTTTTTTTCCCAACGTTATACATTCTGGTCTTAGGGTCAAAGATTTCACCCACGCCCCTATGTTTTCCCCAAAAATTTTTGTAAACCTCTTTGATTTTTTGTCTCATCTGTTACACATTCAGCTTTTACTTTCAAGGCTTTCACATCTTCATTCCCAGCCATCTTTCCCCTCTCATGAATCTGTACCACTCACGCCCACCTGCAAGTCCTTTCTCTTTCAGGGATCGGATCTTACTCCTGTCACACATAACTTTTGCATCTCTTACTTTCGTTTTGTTAGTCGCTGCTGTTTTCACATGTTCTGTCCATGCATTCTGGTATTCATCCTCCGCTTCTTCACTTTCTTGCCTCCTTTCTTTAACCCCTACATTTCCTGTTTAACCTTTTTCGTTCCTTCTTAAACCCCTCTAATATCCTCATTCCACCATGTTTATTCACTCTCTTTCTTCAATTGTTCTAATAAAAACCCCATTTTTTAAGTGCAGCGCTCCTCACATTTTCCGTTAGTCTTTATTTAGTCATTCACCTCCTGTACTCTTTCTCTGTCCCACATCTCACTCAGACACACTTGAAAATCTTCCCATTTTGCATCTCTCAAAACCCCCATTTGTTCTTCACCGTCCTTACTTTGGCTAACTTTTACTCCAATCATACAGTCCACTACAAGCATATTATGATCAGACACAATATCAATTTTTCCCTCTTCATCTATCCACATTCGAGCAACACTCTCTCGCATTTTGCCATTCACCAAAAACATAATCAATTTGCAGACTCTGGTTCCTTTCATTCCACGTCACGCGACCCCCTGCCACAGTCTCATTCAGGTTTTCTAGCTCCAACTCATCTATAAATTCAGCAAGCATTTCTCCATTTTGATTTATTTTCCTCTCCTAGCATACCCAGAGTGCATTCATATCACCCATAACCATCACACTCTCTCCGGCATGGTCTCTAAAAATCTTCTTTATAATGTTGTAAATTCATTTATTCTCTCTCCCTGCTCGATTTACCTTCAACCGTCATGTACACCACAATCACTATAAACTTTTTTCCTTGTCGTTCTGACCCAAACATTCTACTCTAGCAGCAAGAACATCCTCAATCATGACACTGTTACCCGTCTATCTCATTACTTTAAGGTTTCCCTTTTCCTTTCTATGAAGAAAGGCAACCCCTCCTCCTAGTTTCTCTTTTTTTTTCGTCCTTTTCCAATCATCTCATACTCACTATCCTGCATTCGTATATGTCTCTTAATGGGTTTCAGTCACACCAACTAGTTCGAATTTACATCACTCAATTCCTTGCATACATCCTCATATTTACCAACACCCCAAACCCTCACATTATACATCCAAACTTCTGTATTCTCTCGCCTGGGTGGTGTCTTTTGTCTGTCCCCCCGTCTCCTCAAAATGATTGTTTGATTTCCGGCTAGTTTCCCGTTGGGCTGTGCGGCCCCTCCTTCTGATTCTTCTGCCCCATTCCTCGTGCTGGTTTTTGGCACCGGGTTCACCTCTCTCCTCTTCCCCTCTTAGTATTCGTCGCCCCCCAAGGATTTCCCCTGATTATGTAAAATGTCCCGTGTTCTTTTTCAGCTTCATTTTTTGGGTTTGCTTCCTCCCTCAGTGTTGTCATTGTGATGCTCCTCCTTTGACATGTCGTGTGCCACCCTAAGTGTCTGTACACCACTTTCTTTGCTTGCTTTAGCCCAAATCCATTTATCATGATCCCTTTTTTTCAGTCCCCCTGTTTTCTTTCACAAGTAGGGGCCTGGCTCTTATTGCCTCAACCTTGTCATCAACCAGTCCATTGTATCTTCCAATTCTATTGATGTGGATTAGATCACTATCATAACAGGTCAACCCAATCTCATTACATTTTCACTAAACACCATTCTGTCATGCTTTTCTTTTTCCTTTCTGATTTGTAAGTTCATACCCGTCAAAATCTCCTCCTGTACGTCATACATAATTATATTGTCCTTGCGATCTAGTCTGCTTGGATCTGTTGAGTTGTTTGCGAATCACTTCATCCCCCCTTGCTTGTTTGCTTGTGTCATTCTTAATGTTCTCATAAATTTCCTTGCCTCAGCCAATAGTCCAAGAATTGTAGATTTATTTAATGGTGAACTTTAAAATTAATCCCAACAAGCTGAATTTTTCGTCACTGATAGATGCTATAGTCAATGATGCACAGAACAACATACTAAAAATCCCCGTAAATCCCTAGTGTGCTTCTCGAGATATATACACTTTTACATTGTTGGCAATTTTTTTTGGGGGGCAAAAAAAAAGATTTTTTTTTTTTTCAGTATGTGTACAAAATTTATGGCAAAACGAAGTTGTTCGTGTAATTTTTTTTATTTTCACCAAAAAAAAAGTTATAAGCATTTTAATTGTACCAATTCCACACCACCCAGGAGGTTGGTACGTGGCGCGTTGCTTTTTTTTGCGTGGGAAACTCCCAGGAGGCATACATAACCACGGGATACATTATATACACATTATATACACTCCAACGTATCAGTAACCGTCTCCAACCTATAGTGAGGCGGACAACACTACTTACTACTATATACACTATGTAGTCTCCCAAAACATGCATAATCCCGTTTTACTGAAAATTCCATTAAGCTATATACAGTACACTTTTTAGTATATGAGAACATGCAGACTCCAGGGTTTTTTCGAAAAATTAATTTAAACATATATAGTACACTATTTTGTTTTATGCGAACATGCATAATCCTGTTTTTAAAGAAAAAGTTAAGGAATTCCATATAAATAAAAAACACTTTAAAAGCCTAGGGAAAAAATTTTCATCATCATCTTCAATAGTGAAATTTTTCTGACTGTTAGACAGTTCTGTCCATGACAGTGGCTACACATTGGTGAACAATCTAATCCAGCTTTTCGACCCCACATGGGTTTCAGACACCCTGTTTTACAGCCACAACCAATTACATTCACACACTGTCAGGAGCAACTGCTTGATCAGTTTCAATAGGAACAAGACTTAGTGTATACCATTAAATCTCCAGCCCCATTCAAGGGGGGACAGGTCATTTCCTAACCATTGCTGTACTGTGTGGTAAACTCGGTAGAGTGGTATTTGCAGCAGCCTTTGTGGGGGGCAAAGATTCAAGTTTTAATCCAAGGGAAATAGATTTCTTCTTTATCTTTTATGTGTACATATGGAAGCGATATGTGTTCAGACTTCTGAGTTTTCTACTCCGTAGAGTTTTAGAAGACATCTCTTCCAGCTTTTTCAAAAGTAGAATGAGAAATTCT
>JACEEZ010019177.1:5000-45000 GCA_016584305.1 Chionoecetes opilio
TATCCTATCATTCTGCACTATGAAACTTCCATGTTCCTATCCTCTTTAGGGACATGGTATCATTTTCCAACTGTTTTCTTACAAGTAGTTGATAGTTAGTAGTATGTAGTTCAGCAGATACCCTCGCTATGGACCAATAGGTCTCCTGGTGTCTGTTACTCCTATGTAATCCTATGTAATCCTCCTCCTCTTCCTCCTCCTCCTCCAGGAAAATGATTTAGGTGTCATCATCAGTAATGATCTTAAAACCAGTCCGCATTGCCTAGCTGCCAGTAAAAAGGCGAATATGATGTTGGGCTTTATTAAACGCAATTTTGAACACAAAACTCCGAAAGTAATGACACAATTATACACGTCCTTGGTTAGGCCACACTTGGAATATGCCGTTCAATTCTGGTCGCCCTGTTTCGTAAAAGACCAAGCAAAATTGGAATCAGTGCAAAGAAGAGCAACCAAACAAATTCCATCTCTGCGAAATTCATCTTATGAAGAGAGACTGCGGAAACTTAATATGTTTTCCTTAAAGGATCGTAGAATCCGTGGGGACTTGATAGAAACCTTTAAGATCCTAAAAGGATTTGATGTCATTAATCAAGAGAACCTATTCGAGCTTTCAACTCAAGTGACAACAAGAAATAATGGTTT
The DNA here is from genome assembly GCA_016584305.1 of Chionoecetes opilio. NCBI lineage: Eukaryota > Metazoa > Arthropoda > Malacostraca > Decapoda > Majidae > Chionoecetes > Chionoecetes opilio. The sequence goes on from JACEEZ010019177.1 coordinate 5,646, forward strand.
GAAACTAAACGGTAAACGTTGCATCACCGATCTCCGTAAAAATTATTTCAATGTGAGAGTCGTTGATCGATGGAACAAGCTACCAGCAAATGTTGTCGAAGCCAGCACAATAACTACATTTAAAAACAGGCTTGACGCGCACTGTAAAGTAAATGGGTATTGATAGTGCCCTGCGAATTCATATTTAGTCCCCCGGATCGATTAGTTGTAGTGGTAGTTGTAGTTAGTATATTTCATACCCTATTTTTCTCCACTACGAAACTTCCGTGTTCCTATCTTCTTTTAAGGACATGGTATCATTTTCCAACTGTTTTCTTACAAGTAGTTGATAGTTAGTAGTATGTAGTTCAGCAGATACCCTCGTCATGGACCAATAGGTCTCCTGGTGTCTGTTATTCCTATGTAATCCTATGTAATCCTCCTCCTCCTCCTCCTCTTCTTCCTCCTCCTTCTCTTCCTCTGTCTTCCTCCTCCTCCTTCTCATCCTCTGTCTTCCTCCTCCTTCTCTTCCTCTGTCTTCCTCCTTCTCCTCTTCCTCTCTTCCTCCTCGTGCTATCAAATAAACGCTATTACGAGAACTATTTATCCAGATGTATTTTTCCTCCTCCTCCTCCTCCTCCTCCTCCTCCTCCTCCTCCTCCTCCTCCTCCTCCTCCTCTTCCTCTTCCTCCATCTCCTCCTCCTCCTCCTCCTCCTCCTCTTCCATCATCATCTTCCTTGACACAAAGCGAATATTGACCAGTGAAAGAAAACTGAGGTCGGTCCACAAGTCTGTTTTGTTTCTCCTGTTTTATCGATGTGTGTGTGTGTCTGTCTTGAGTGTGTGTGTGTGTGTGAAGTTTAAACAGATGAAGCATTTTGATACGTGGGTGAATCATGTCAATGGTGTGTGAGTGAATGAGTGAGTGGCTGGAGCTGATAAAACACTATCTATCAACTACTAACCACTTGGGTCAATCAGTGTGTTATCTGTGAATGGTCAGCACAACACACTTGACACATTCACTACTCAGACCTCATTCAGTGTGTCACATCCGCAAGGAACACACACACACACGTAAGCCAGACAGACACAGACACTTTCATACTGGTTCAAAGTGCTCGGAAAAACGTCTGAACCTATCTACTTCTATCCCCAAACACACACACACACACACACACACGCACATACTGGTTCAAAGTGCTCTGAAAATAATGTGAACCCACCCAATCTTATCCTCTTATTCAGTGTGTCACATCTTTAAGGAACACACACACACACACACACACACACACACGCACACGCACACGCACACGCACGAGACAGACAGACATATAGTCATACTGTCTCAAAGTGCTCTGAAAAACCTCTGAATCCTCCCACTTCTATCCACAAACACACACACATACAGACAGACAGACAGACAGACAGACAGATATTCATACTGGTTCAAAGTGCTCTGAAAAAAGTGTGAACCCATCGACTCCTATCCCCAAACATACACACACACACACACACACGTTCCTACACCAGACAGACAGACACACAGACATTCATAGTGGTTCAAAGTGCTCTGAAAAATTGCCTGAACAAAGTGAATCCTCCCACTTCCCCAAACACACACACACACTCATACTGTCTCAAAGTGCTCTGAAAAAAAATCTGAACCTACCCACTCCTATCCCCAAAGACACACAGAAACTCACGCCACTTGATGAAACTTGACTCTGTTTTGAAACGTAGCTCATAAGATGCTTTGACGCGCCGAGCTGTTGTCACGATGAGGATACGTTGGAGCTTGCCTGAAGGGGGCGTGGCTGCGGTGTCTCCTGGTGGTGGCGTGATGAGGTGGGTGTTGTGGTTGTGTCTCGTGTGTGTGGCTGCTGAGGTGGGTTGTGTGGGTTGTCTCCTGGCATTGGCGTGATCAGGTGGGTTGTGTGGTTGTGTGTTGTGTGTGTGGCTGCTGAGGTGGGTGTTGTGGGTTGTGGGTCTTGTGTGTGTGGCTGATGAGGTGGGTGTTGTGGGTTGTGTCTTGTGTGTGTGGCTGATGAGGTGGGTGTTGTGGGTTGTGTCTTGTGTGTGTGGCTGATAAGGTGGGTTGGTGTGGGTTGTGTCTTGTGGTGTTGTGGCTGATAAGGTGGGTTGGTGTGGGTTGTGTCTTGTGTGTGTGGCTGATAAGGTGGGTTGGTGTGGGTTGTGTCTTGTGTGTGTGGCTGATGAGGTGGGTGTGTGGGTTGTGTCTTGTGTGTGTGGCTGATAAGGTGGGTTGTGTGGGTTGTGTCTTGTGTGTGTGGCTGATAAGTGGGTTGGTTGTGGGTTGTGTCTTGTGTGTGTGTGTGTGGGTGATGGGTGGTGTTGTGGGTGTGGGGTTTGTGTGTGTGGCGTGTTGAGGTGGGTGTTGTGGGTTGTGTGTTGTGTGTGTGGCTGATAAGGTGGGTGTTGTGGGTTGTGTCTTGTGTGTGTGGCGTGATGAGGTGGGTGTTGTGGGTTTGTTGTGTGTGTGGCTGATAGTGGGTGTGTGGGTTGTGTTGTGTGTGGCTGATAGGTGGGTGTTGTGGGTTGTGTGTTGTGTGTGTGGCTGATAGGTGGGTGTTGTGGGTTGTGTCTTGTGTGTGTGGCTGATAAGGTGGGTGTTGTGGTTGTGTGTGTGGCTGATAAGGTGGGTGTTGTGGGTTGTGTGTTGTGTGTGTGGCTGATAAGGTGAGGTTGTGGGTTGTGTGTTGTGTGTGTGGCTGATGAGGTGAGGTTGTGGGTTGTGTGTTGTGTGTGTGGCTGATAAGGTGGGTGTTGTGGGTTGTGTCCTGTGTGTGTGGCGTGATGAGGTGGGGTGGTGGGTTGTGTCTTGTGTGTGTGGCTGATAAGGTGAGGTTGTGGGTTGTGTGTTGTGTGTGTGGCTGATAAGGTGGGTGTTGTGGGTTGTGTCCTGTGTGTGTGGCTGATAAGGTGAGGTTGTGGATTGTGTGTTGTGTGTGTGGCTGATAAGGTGGGTGTTGTGGGTTGTGTGTTGTGTCTGTGGCTGATAAGGTGGGTGTTGTGGGTTGTGTGTTGTGTGTGTGGCTGATAAGGTGGGTGTTGTGGGTTGTGTGTTGTGTGTGTGGCTGATAAGGTGAGGTTGTGGGTTGTGTGTGTGTGTGTGGCTGATGAGGTGGTGTTGTGGGTTGTGTGTTGTGTGTGTGGCTGATAAGGTGGGTGTTGTGGGTTGTGTCTTGTGTGTGTGGCGTGATGAGGTGGGTGTTGTGGGTTGTGGGTCTTGTGTGTGTGGCTGATAAGGTGGGTGTTGTGGGTTGTGTCCTGTGTGTGTGGCTGATAAGGTGAGGTTGTGGTTGTGTGTGTGTGTGTGGCTGATAAGGTGGGTGTTGTGGGTTGTGTGTTGTGTGTGTGGCTGATAAGGTGAGGTTGTGGGTTGTGTGTTGTGTGTGTGGCTGATGAGGTGGGTGTTGTGGGTTGTGTCTTGTGTGTGTGGCTGATAAGGTGAGGTTGTGTGTTGTGTGTGTGGCTGATGAGGTGGGTTGTGTGGGTTGTCTCCTGGCAGTGGCGTGATGAGGTGGGTGTTGTGGGTTGGGTCTTGTGTGTGTGGCTGATAAGGTGGGTGTTGTGGGTTGTGTTGTGGGTGTTGTGGGTTGGGTCTTGTGTGTGTGGCGTGATGAGGTGGGTGTTGTGTGTTGTGTGTGTGGCTGATAAAGTGGGTGTGTGGGTTGTGTATGTGGCTGATAAAGTGGGTGTTGTGGGTTGTCTTGTGTGTGTGTGGCTGCTGACTAAGAAGCTGAGTGGAGGGTAAGGTGATGGGTCTTTGTTTACCTTTGCAGTGCTTGAAGTGTGAGCGTGGGAAAGGAAGTGGTGAAACAAAGAAGTTATTAATATAGGTGACACTTGAGGACGTTTTGTGAGTGCCGGTGGAGTAATAATTATAATAATATATAATAATAATTGTGATAGCTATAATAATGATAATAATAGTGAAAATAACTTTAATTGCTATAGAAAAATAAAATGTGCCGGTGGAATGATAATAATGATAATGAAATAGCTGAATTGTTGGGAAAGAAAAGAAGATAAAATTCGAAGATAAAAGCAGAAAAATGAAAAAATGAAAAACAATAGAAATAAGACATATTGAAAAAATAACTGATAATAATAATGATAACAATAATAATAAGAATAACTGAATCGCTATAGAAAAAGAAGAAAATATATTCGTGCTCCATTTCACGTGATCGGAAAATATAAGCTGAAAAACTGAAAAGCAATAGAAACAAGACGTGCATGGGAGAAAAAAATAATGATAATAACGATAAAAATAAGAATAACTGTATTGCAAAGGAAAAATATGATAAAATTCGTGCCCTATTTTTTCCATGTGCTCTTACGAGCAGAAAAATAGAAAAAACAATAGAAACAAGACATAGGGAGAAAAATAACAATACTAATAATAATGAAAATATCAATAATAGTAAAAATAATTAAATTGCTAGAAAAAAAAAAGATAAAATGCGTCCTTCATTTCCACTGATCTAAAACTACAAGCAGAAAAATAGAAAAACAGAAAAACAATAGAAACAAAACACGGGAAAAAAATAACAATGATAATAATAATGATAATAACAATAATAGTAAGAATAACTGAATTAATAGGGAAAAAAAAGATAAATTCGTGCTTCATTTCCACGTGATCTAGCAGCAAAAATTGAAAAACTGAAAAGCAATAGAAACAAGACATATGGAGAAAATAACTGATAATAATAATGATAATAATAGTAAGAATAACTGAATTGCTAGGAAAAAAAAAGAAAATATATTCGTGCTCCATTTCACGTGATCTGAAAATACAAGCTGAAAAAATGAAAAAATGAAAAGCAATAGAAACAAGACATAGGGAGAAAAATAACAATGATAATAATAATGATAATAACAATAATAGTAAGAATAACTGAATTAATAGGGAAAAAAAAGATAAATTCGTGCTTCATTTCCGCGTGATCTAGCAGCAAAAAATGAAAAACTAAAAAGCAATAGAAAAAAGACATGGGGGAGAAAAAAGAGAGGAGAGGCAAATGAAAGTGTAATCCTTCACACTGACGGGCTGCCGCCACGAACACCGGCCGGGCAGATAGACACACGGCCGGGCAGATAGACACAACACTGAAGGGGAAGGAATCTAGCCCTTCTTTTCATGCATAAACCGTGGCTGAGAAATCTATTGTCATTAAAGAAGAAAATAACATTGAAAATAGATAAAGCCATAGACCACTGTATACCTGGACTGCGCACGGAATATCGGCCTGTCGCACAAGGGCCTGAAGTCGGAGGGCCGCTCGGATTCATATATATATATACGGATCATATAGACTGGTTTATCAGTATATATAATATACTGTAATCTTCGTAATATGTTTTTCTATAATATTATCAATAAAAACAGTAAAACACGTAAAGAAATGCCATTACGAGACTATGAAAATATGCATGAACTTAATATTCACTTCAATCTTTGCATTTAAAACTTTGCAGTCAATTTATCATGAAGGGTATCAATATAAGCGCAATTTTATTAGCTTTCCATTGCCATATTTCGTTATCTGATAAATGAATTAGAACCATGCATACATTAGCGTTAACTAAATAAATAAAATCATCAATATTGTAATTTTCCGATTGATGAGGTTATTTATTTAGTCAACGCTAATTCATACATGGTACTAATTCATTTATCAGAAAACGAAATATATAAGTAAATAAATAACATCATCAATCGGGAAAATTACCCGATTGATGATTTTATTTATTTATTTAACGCTAATGTATGCATGGTTCTAATCAATTTATCAGATAACGAAATATAGCAATGGAAAGCTAATAAAATTGCGTTTCTATTGATACCCTTCATGATAAAAGTTGACTCGCAAAGTTTTAAATGGCGAAGAGTTAAGTGAATATTAAGTTCATGCATATTTCTTCATAGTCTCGTAATGGCATTTCTTTAGCGTGTTTTACTGTTTTTTATTTGATAATATTATAGAACAAACATTTACGAAGATTACAGTATATCATATATACTGATAAACCAGTCTATATGATAGTCCATAAACCACTATATCTCTTTGTCGGGCGCCCCGCAGGCCCCTATGCAGCCCCGCAATTCAAAACATTGTCGCGTGTGCAGTCCAGGTATACAGTGGTCTATGATAAAGCATAAAAAGTTAGTGTTTTATTTACTGCTACAGAAGAATATGTCGTAGAAAATAGATCATCAATAAACAAAACTGAAGGGGAAGGAAAATTTGCCCCTTCTTTTCATGCATAAACCATGGCTGAAAAATATACTGTGAATAAAGAAGAAAATGCCTCAGAAAATAGATATAAAGCATACAAATTGAGTGCCTTTTGGGTGAAGATTCGTTGATTCACTGACAGAAAAGCGACTATCAAGCTTCGAATCAGGAAAACTAGCCCCTTCTTTTCATGCATAACCCGTGGCTGAGAAATCTACTGTTAATAAATATGAAAATACCTTAGAAAATATATATCAGAAAGCATAAGAGAACATTTTGGCTGAAGGTTCGTTGATTTAGTGGATTTTTTTGTGATAGAAAAGCGACTAACTATTTGAAGCTTCGAGACCACGACAGCAAAACAATGATCCTCTGTCGTGGCAAAATCAAAACCCAAGTGTCGTTTAGTGATGATAGTGAATATGAGTGTGTAGTGGCGAAGCGAATATAAGGTTATGATAGTGATGAAACATGTACTACGTTGTGTCGAGGAAGTGTTATTTATCGTCCATCCCCTTTATTCCCCGTTAAATCCCTTATGAGTCACGTAAAGTAATATGTTCTGCTTCAATCCAGACTATACAATTTGCCATTTTATCCGTCCTTCTCAAAATGTGGAAAAAAATCGTATATAATAAAAAAAAAAGTCTAGAACAACTCACCCACTTCTCAAAATCGGAAGAAGATCAAGAAATAATACAAAAAAAATATAGAAAATTGCTCACCCGCCCACCCACCCCCACCCACCCACCCACCCACCCACCCACTACTTCTCAAAATAAGATCAAGAAATAATGTTAAAAAAAAAAGAGGCCAAAACAGCTCACACTCTTAGAAAAAAAGGTAGGAAAAGGGTAGAAAAAGGGTATTTGTAGTGATTAAATACTGCTACCCTTTTTCTACCCTTACAAATATACCCTTTCGGATCGACGCAAATATACCCTTTTCCAACCCTCTCGTCTAAAAAGGGTAGATAAAGGGTAGATGAAGGGTATAATCGGCAGCATCTACCCTCCAGCCTGGACATAGGGTTTAAAAAGGGTAGTGATGATGCGATGTAACAATTCGACCCTTAATGTACCCCTTATTTCTGAGAGTGCACACAGCCACCCACCCACTTCTCAAAATAAGAAGATCAAGAAATAAGGATAGAAAAAAAGACTTGAAACAGCTCATCCAGCCACCCACTCGTGCGTCTCAAAATAGGAAGACGATCAAGAAATAATAAATAAATAAACACGACAACAGCTCAGCCACCTACTTCTCAAAATAAGATCAAGAAATAATATAAAAGAAGACGAAAACAGCTCACCCAGCCACCCACCCACTTCTCAAAATAGGAAGATGATCAAGAAATAATTATAAAAAAAGACTAAACCACCTCCCTCCCGCGTCTCCGTCGTCGCCGCCATAAACCCGGGTCGCGGCAGGACACCCCACGTCTCCCGCGAACTAAAATTAGCAGTAACTTTTAACGAAGTATAGGTTGGGCGGGCGTTCGTTACGGAGCATTCAGCAGTGACGTACCGCGGCCCGTTATTTCTCGACGTGACCTCGCATACACCCACACACACACACACACACGCACACACACGATAAGGGAGAGGTGTTGAGCTGCCTGTAAGAACATAAGAAAATAAGGAAGCTACAAGAGGCCGCGAGACCTACACGTGGTAGTTCCTGTTACTTAACACTACCTACATCCACCTTTCATCCCCATCCATGAAATTATCCAGCCTCCTTTTAAAGCTCCCTATTGACTCCGCACTGACCACCGAGTCCGTTCCAATCATTTACCACCCTATTTGTGAACCAGTTTCTCCTTATTTCCTTTTTAAATCTACGCCTTTCCAGTATTCCAGCCTGTGCTATCTTAATCTTATCCTAATTCCTATATCTTATCCTTTAATTCATATCTTAAAGCCAGACACACCAAGCGGCTGAAGAAAGACTGTGTAATCATGAACCCAGTAGAGGTGTATCGATTTGGTGTGCGTGAGGAAGTATAGCAATAAGCGGTAAAGAGTTAAGGCCGTGTGTGGGTTGTGCATCATAATGTATGCTGTGTAGGAAAACGTAAAAGTGTTTATCCAATATAAACAAAGCTACATTGTATAATATGAATGTACAATTTTATGCATAATGACAGTGTGGTATTTAATTAATCGTGTCATTTCTCTGGACAAGATAAAAGTTACATTGGTAATATTATATAAAAAATTCACTAATTTATACGAAGAGCTGTCAGGATAATGTTTTCTGTAATGCGTATTATTACCTTCATAATTCCTTTTTGCAAGATGTTATTTAATCAATCATTAGTTAATGTAACATGTGGGCGTACCATTAATGTAACATGTGGGCGTACCATTAATGTAACATGTGGGTAATTCTGGCGTACCATTAATGAACATGGGGCGTAATTAAGTACATGTGGGCGTACCATTAATGTAACATGTGGGCGTACCATTAATGTAACATGTGGGCGTACCATTAATGTAACATGTGGGGTACCATATGTAACGGCGACATTAATGTAACATGTGGGCGTACCATTAATGTAACATGTGGGCGTACCATTAATGTAACATGTGGGCGTACCATTAATGTAACATGTGGGCGTACCATTAATGTAACATGTGGGCGTACCATTAATGTAACATGTGGGCGTACCATTAATCAAGACCAACGCGAATACTGTGACAATGTATTTTAATGGGATAACTCACACTGATGCTTTTAATAATTGATGTTCTCGTTAACTCTTGTTGTTGATGGGAAGGTTTTATAGGTCCTGCAGTGCTGTTACGCGCCGAGAATCATTCATGACTGCCAATTGGATCACTCTTAACCCCTTTACGCCCAGATCCTTCCTTTCATATATAAAATCGTCTGTTATTACCCATAAAACTACGAAAAAGGAACTAAATAAACCAAATTAGCTAGTGGACAAGGATAATATACAGGTCATATCTATAAAATATTGCTTATATTCACTAGCAATCGTCTAATGGTAGCCAAATTACAACGGAAATTACGTTATGGGTCTAAAGGGGTTAACGGTATGATCCCATTTCCAAACGCAGTGAACGAGTAACGAGGATCTCAAAGCTCCGAAAATAGCGACACTCAAAGTTTGCTTCACATTTCCGTTTGTTTTTCCGCGATCAGTTATCTTGATTACCTCGGGGATGAAAAAATAAGGAACTGCCGCTTTGAGTGAATAGTTATCAGTGTGGTGGCGGGAGTGAGGAGGAGATTCATGTTTTTTTGGCGGAGTTTTACTATTTTTTTTTTTTTTTTTGGTTGGTGAGGCTTCTGATTTGCACTATGTATCCTTCACGCACTTATACAAAATGGGAAGATTTGATAGAATTTCAGGCAGCCCTTTGCGGTGATTCATTGTTTATCCTGTAATAGTTATTTGCAATTATAATTATTGTCTCGCCTAACCCCAGATTCAGCAAACAATGGTGTCAGAAATTGGGATCAAACTAGTCTCAACACACTTAAGCACCTTCAGAATCCTTTGTAACAAGTGCAGGAAGTGTTGTGTTTGGCATTCTCGATCCCTTTGTTTCCATCGCGCGCAAGACATGCATAATGGAGTATTGAAACCCATTTGGGAGAGTCGAAAATAGTCGCCCTTGATCCTGTATGCCTGTGTCTTTGCTTTGGTTTTATGCTGCCTCGAGCGATCCTTTCATTTAGGGGAGAGCGGGGCAGGTTGCATCGAGGGTAGGTTGCATCATTGCCTCTTAACTCGCATTAACTTTTTTTATTATTATTATTGTTGTAGTTGTAGTAGTAGTAGTTTATTGTAGTAGTAGTAGTAGTATTAAGACGATGTACGTGTGATAACATGCGAGTTAGAGGCAATGATGCAACCTGCCCCGCTCTCCCCTACCGAGTCAAAGCAATTCTAGATTTTTATTCCTTCTAATTGATTGATTTGTTTGGAAGATTTCTTGTTCAGACTTTTTTTTCCGATACGTTTGGCAGTGATGAAAAAACATTCTATTGTCCTGTAGTATGCTTTATTTTTTATTATATATGTATTATGTGCGGCCCTTTGCTTGTTCCTAGAAATTCTGATTGAAAAAAAAGTAAAAAGTGTCCAGTTATTTAGTTTCTGGTATATTTTGTACCCCTACGATATGATGAAATGATAAAGGCACTCTTAATAATGTTCGTGTCGTGTAGCTGGCGGACTCAATATTTTCGTAATAGTAATAATAGTACCAATAACAATAATGAAACTATTGACAAACTTCCCTATTCACTATTTTTCATGTTTTCCTATTTCATTCACAAGATTTCATAGTTTTCTTATTTCATTCACAACCCTTTCGGTCATCACTCTGAAAAAAGTGTGAATAAAATAAATCGGGAAAGGAGTTCAAAGGACATCAAAGGACATCGTAGTAGTGGTCTCTTGCTGTGTGTGTTGGTTTGCGTCCTTGTTCCTTCCTCCTTTGTCCCTTCCTCTTCAAGTCCTCGCGGGATGAAAGAGAGAGAGAGAGAGAGAGAGAGAGAGAGAGAGAGAGAGAGAGAGAGAGAGAGAGAGAGAGAGAGAGAGAGAGAGAGAGAGAGAGAGAGAGAGAGAGAGAGAGAGAGAGAGAGAGAGAGAGAGAGAGAGAGAGAGAGAGAGAGAGCACAACACTGTCTTCCTAGATTCCACTCGCTTTGTGTGTGTGCAGTGTTGTGTGTTGTGTGTGTTGAATATGATGTTTGTTACAGTTATGCAGCTAGCCAGTCGCTCACTCATACACACTCACACACTCATTTTCACTCACATTAACTCAATCACCCATTATATCAATCACTCGCACATACACATTCTCATACACCCACACACTCACTCATATCACTCACTCACTCAATCACACATCTACACATTCACTCACTCATACTCACACACTCACTCACCACGCGTTCGTTAAATCCCCCACTCACTATCACTCACCCACTCATTTTCACACACCCACACACTCACTCACTCGGTCATACTCACTCACTCGGTCATATCACTCACTCGGTCATACTCACTCACACACATTCACACTCACTTACTCGGTCATACTCACTCACACACATTCACACTCACTCACTCGGTCATACTCACTCACACACATTCACACTCACTCACTCGATCATACTCACTCATACACACATTCACACTCATTTTCACACAGCCACACCCACTCACACAATCACTCACTCATTCACCCATTAAATCACTCACATTCACACACGCACACTCACCACGCGTTCGTTAAATCACCCAATCACAAGTATAACACTCACACTCCCTCACTCACTCATTTTCACACACGCACACTCACCACGCGTACTTTTAATTCTCACCCTCGACCCTCTCTGCCCCAGGTCGAGGAGCGCCGTGGTGATGGAGGACGGGGTCAGCCTCAGCTCCGCCTCCGGCTCGGCCTCGGGTGCTGGGGGCTCGTCCTCGGCCTCCAGCACGGCGGGGGAGGAAGTGGTGCTGCGGATCAACGTGCCGGAGCTCAAGGTGGAGAAGTGTCTGCAGTTCCACCGCGATGACATAGTGTGGGACGTCAAACAGCAGGCGTTGGCGGCGCTTCCCAAGGTGAGTGAGGAGGCAGGAGAGGTGGAGGAGAGGTGGAGAAGTGCATGAAGAGGAGGGAGAGGTGAATGAGGAGGAGGAGGTGGAGAAGGAGGAGAGGAAGAGAGGAAGAGGTGGAGGAGAAGGAGGAGGCTAGGTGAAGAAGAAGAAGGAGAGATGGAGGAGAAGACGTTGAGGAAGAGAGGAGAGGTGGAGGAAGAGAAGAGGTGGAGGTGGAGGAGTATGAAGAGACAACGGAAAGATAAAAGGAAGAGGATATACAAGAAGACGTGCTGGTCAATACTGTAATCTAAACAAGCGAAGAATGAAAGTACAGAGAGACAGGGAGTGTGAAGAACCACATCAAGAATTAAGAAAAGGAAAGAGTTATCAGGCGTGCAGAGAAAGCGTTAATACAGTAATTTCACAGAGTTAAAGATGAAAGTACAGAGATATAGTGAGTACAAGTGCTAATGGGCCCTTCGGACCCATGTATTGATGTTTGTAGTAGTAGTATATATTAGACAACATGTGATTGCAAACTCCAATCGTGTTGTTGCTGTCGTTGGTCACTGGTCAAAGTGTCTCGGGGTAGACCACGTTCCGTGTGATTCCAACCCTTTGTGTTCCGTGTGATTCCAACACACGCACACTCACACACGCACACATGAGTCTACTGAGTTTGTGGAATGCGGCAAGATGTTACCGCAGAGTTTTTCTTGTAATCTAATACTCGTAAAGTGTTTTTAGCCCAAACCCCCCCTTCAAAATGATTCAATCGACATGGGACCAAGCCGCTTACCACCTACGATTTATTTGCTATTTTTTGAGCCTACTCTCATCAAAATTGAATTTACAGTTTCGGCTACCCAAAACAGACAGACAGACAGACACTCAGACACTCACACACACGGCTACTCCTATAGTATATTAGATGAAAGAACCACGTAAAAAATAATTAAAGGAAAGAGTACTACTATTATTAGGTGTGCATAGAAAGAACGAGTTGATACAGCAATTTAGACGAGTGCAAGCTGAAAGGATAGAGATTGGGAGAGAGGAGAGGGTAAAGAGAGAGGAGAGGGTAAGACTAAGAGAAAGGTTAAAGTAAAGCGAGTGATGTGACAAGATTATAGTGCAGGAGAGGACTGGAGGGAAGGGAAAAAGAGTATTGTAGATGAGCAGTTGATTGTGATTGGATTATGTATGAGGAGGCTAGGACGAAAAGGAAAACAGGGAATGTAAGACAGACTCAGACTCAGACTCAGCCACAAAAGAAGCGAAGGAATGGAAGTAAAAATGAAGGAATGAAAGAAGAAGAGGGCGGGAAAGGAGGACTATAGACGTTGGATAGAGAAGAGAGGAGAGAAATATAAGACAATTGCAAGAGAAGGAGGGAAGGGGGAGGGAAAGAAGAAGGGAAGAGGGTAGGAAAAGAAGGACTAGAAGTTGGTAGAGAAGAGAGGAGAAAAATAAAAGACGAGTTAGGGAATGAGGAAGAGGAGGAAGGAAGGAGAGTAAAGGGTAGCAAAGGAGGACTATACAATGGAAGAGAAGAGAGGAGTGACATAAAAGACAATAGCAAGGGAATGAGGAGGAAGGCAGGAGAGAAAAGGGAGGAGGGAAGGAGAGGAGAAAGGAGGAGGAGGGAAGGAGATAAAGGGTAGGAAAGGAGGATTTTAGACGTTGGTGGAGAAGAGAGGAGTGACATAAAAGACAATAGCAAGGGAATGAGGAGGAAGGCAGGAGAGAAAAGGGAGGAGGGAAGGAGAGGAAAGGGAGGAGGGAAGGAGAATAAAGGGTAGGAAAGGAGGATTTTAGACGTTGGTGGAGAAGAGAGGAGTGACATAAAAGACAATAGCAAGGGAATGAGGAGGAAGGAAGTAGAGGAAAGGAACTAAAACGCAGTAGTAAATGAGGGAGATAAGAGTGTAGCACAGGCAATGGTGTCTGGCGTGAAATAGATGAGGAGGAAGAGGATTAACTTTAGCGAAGCAGTTCACGGAAAGGAGATAAGCCGAGGCTGAATAGAAGGAAGATTAAGGTGTAAATGTAAGGTAGGAAGAATAGGAAGTAGGAAGACCTTGACTGTACCGAATGAGGAGGAGAGGGATAGGAGAATGGATAGGAGGAAGAGAGGAATAGGAGGTGAAAATAAAGGGATAGGCGGAGAATGGATAGGAGAAAAGAAAGGGATAGGAGGAGAATGGATAGGAGAGAGAAGATTAGGTAGGAGAAAATAAAGGGATAGGAGGAAGAGAGGAATAGGAGAAAATAAAGGGATAGGAGAAAAGAAAGGGGATAGGAGAGAGAGGACTAGGTAGGAGAACAGAAAAGGATAGGAGGAAGAGAGGAATAGGTGAAAATAAAGGGATAGGAGGAGAATGGATAGGAGGAAGAGAGGAATAGGAGGAGAAAATAAAGGGATAGGAGAATGGATAGGAGAGAGAGGAATAGGAGAAAATAAAGGGATAGGAGAGAGAGAGGAATAGGAGGTGAAAACAAAGGGATAGGAGAATGGATAGGAGAAAGAGGAATAGGAGAAAATAAAGGGATAGGAGGAGAATGGATAGGAGGAAGAGAGGAATAGGTGAAAATAAAGTGATAGGAGGAGAATTGATAGGAGGAAGAGAGGAATAGGAGGTGAAAATAAAGGGATAGAGGAGAATGGATAGGAGAAAGAGAGGAATAGGTGAGTGTAGGAATGTTAGAGGAGTACAAGGACTGCAGATAATCGTGTACAGAGTTATTTATTCTCTTAGGGGTGCGAGGAAAATTAAATCGTGAAATAGAAGAGATAGAGGATGGTTAGATAAATCAGTTAGATAAATTAGATGAAACAGGTTAAGCAAAGTCGATTATATCCTATGGCAATTATATTCTAAGCCATTATATGATTGTATGTTTTATTTATGTATATGTATGGATGTGTGTGTGTGTGTGTGTGTGTGTGTGTGTGTGTGTGTGTGTGTGTGTGTGTGTTTCATGACAGCTCCAAATTAATAAACTTTTCCATATACATTGAATTCGATGTCAAATTGGTAAAAAAAAAATGTATGAAACGATATTTATTATTTATATAGGTATGAGTTTTTTTTTGTGTGTGTGTGTGTGTGTGTATTTTGTTGACCGTACTGACCATGACTGGGAGGTAAGGTCAGCTGGGGTCGAGGGGAAGGTGAGGGGAGGGGAGGAAGGGGGGAAGCTCGCAGGTGGAAGTTCCCCTTTAAAGGTCTGACTACCGCTAATCCTGACATGCTATTGGTCTATGTCTTCCAGTTTTTGCAGCATCCTACCCACCTTACCTGTTAGGGGTTGACTCAGACGCTTTGGGTGTTAGGGCACAAAATATACATCTGTGAATATATATACCAAAAAAAAAAAAAAAAAAAAAAGACATATTCCAACCATTTCTTTGCTAATGTGTGTTTTTTTTTTTTTTTTTTTTTTTTTTTTTTTTTTTTTTTTTTTTTTTTTTGCTGCAACAAAAAAAAAAAAAAAAAAAAAAAAAGCCATTAACAAAGAATAACCAACTAACTACTAATTACTGATAATATCTACCTATCACTCCCTGCTGCTTCGATTTTCCCATCTCTCCTTATTTTGGATTTCAGATTGCATTCTGTATGGAAACATTACGTGTGTTTCATTTTAGTCTTCAGTCTTATTACTAATTTGCCTGTGTGTGTCTTTGCCATTGCAGATATTGACTTTCTTTTGATATTATAGTTATTTTTGCTGTCATTTAGTAGCTGCTTTTTAATCCTTGGTGTTGAGTCTACGTGTGTTTGTGTTTGCAAGTTTTGGTTTCTGTGTGTGCTACTTTTTATATCTCGATTTATTACCTTTGGGTCAGTTAGCATTTATATTTTGCTCAGATTTGTATTATTTTGCATCACTCTCCAATGGGTCAAGCATCTTTAAACCCAACTATTATATTCTCACCACACAACATCATATAGCATCATTCATATTTTTCTTTCTTTCTTTTACATCACTTTTTACATCACAAAGGACTGGCCTAGGACAAAAAAAAGTAACAAAAAGTCCGCTTATTCTATATGTATTTACATCGCCTCTAGTGCCTCCTGCCCAAGAATACTTTCCATGCCACTATTATGCTAGTAGGAATGAAGATATAGGTGCAAAAACCCCTCACATGATCACAAATGTTTCAATATATAATGTATAAAAATTTCTTAAGATAGGTATTAATGCAGGATTTTTAGATACACACATAGCCTTTCCATACATAAATACTTTCCATGTCACTATTATGCAGTAGGAATACAGATATAGGTGCAAAAAGCCCTCACTTGATCACAAAGTTTTCAATACTACATAAACAAATCTTTACATAGGCATTAAGGGTGTTTTTAGATACACACATACACATAGCCTTTCCATATCTTCAGAGCATACCTCCTACCTTCCATACCTTCAGTTTTTAGATATACGTAACACAGTCTTTAAATAGTTTCAAAGCTTTGGTGTACATGGTTCACGTGTGGCACATTCTATAGTGATGGGTTACAAGCTGTCTACTACACTGTTTCAATAATACAATACATATAAACATCGCAACATAGGTATTAATGCAGTTTTTCGATACACACATAGCCTTTTCATACCTTTCCATCAGGTATATATGGTTTACCAGTGGCATGTTCTATATTGGGTCACAAATTACAAGGGTCACAAGGAATGGATTGGGTTACAAAGGGTCACAGTTAGTATCTGGTGGGTACTTCCTCATGTTCTCACGCCCCATGGGCTCATGATAGATAACCCGATGATTCAATGGTACCCTTATCTCTCAGTCAAGGGCAACTCTTATCTTCTCTTGCTACTGATTTTTTTTAGGTCAGGTTAGCACACACACACACACACACACACACACACACACACACACACACACACACACACACACACACACACACACACACACACACACACACACACACACTCCGTAGTACTCCGGGTACTCCGTAGTGTAGGGGTAGCACGCTCGGTTCACAACCGAGAAGTCCCGGGTTCGATCCCCGGGCAGAGCGGAAACAGATGGGCTGTTTCCTTAAAACCCGAGCCCCTGTCAACCCAGCAGTGAATGGATACCGGGTGTTAGCCGGGGGTTTGTGACCCGCCTCCCGGGGTGGTGACTTCGGCCAACACTAAGCACTAAGGATGAATGATAAAAATGTTGATATGGAGACGGGGCCATACGAGCGTTGCTCAGGCCCTGTAAAATACAACTAGATGAATACACACACACACACACACAGTAGTTACTTTCACCCAAGGAAATACTTAGCATGCCAGTACAATGTTTAAGAAGATAGGAAGACATGGAAGCCATCTCACTATCTCCTTTGCATTTCCATTTTGTTCACCTCATTTTATAGAATTCTTAATAGGCGTTTAACTCATCAAAAGTATAAACTACATATGGTAATAACTAATCATGATAGGTTTTGGCCTGCATATAGACTGCGTAGAGGAATAAAAAATAATATTCACCACATACCGCCCTTGTAAAGCACCAAGTGTTCATGTGTTCAAGCCTTAGGCACTCCAGTCCGATCGCGAGTGATACATTTCCCTGAGACCTGCTACTTTTTTTTTCTTTCTTTTTCACCTTATTTTGGTTAATATATCCCTTGGTAAGTCGTCATTCGCCCTGTGTGTCTATCTCTTTTTATCATTTACAACGATGCATAAGTGTTCTTGATTGACCATGATTGTCCTCTACCACCAACTTATAAATGTCGACTTTATTATATTTTAACTCTAGATGGTTCATGTTAGCGGAAGAGTAGTGCTTTCCTGGAAACCTTTGGGTTCGGGGAGGTGCAGTTTGGTTGCTCCCATGCCCTACATTCTAGTTATTGTCTGTATTATATTATGGAAGACAAGGAAATTAAGTTATATATGAAAAAAAGTATTAATTTACAGAAACAGCTCAAAGAAAAAACCTATTTGGGCCATTGAGGCATAGATTCACTGGCACAGTCTGGCTCTCGGTGGCACTTGAGTCACATTAATGTTTACTTGCACGAGTAATTGGATGACGAAACATGCACTGAAAAGTAGTGGTTAGTTTAATACAGGCTGACTTAAGGTAATGCATTTTTCCTTTTTTCTTTGAGTCACTGGAGGCAAGACAAGGGACCGCTGATCTCCTTTGGCGGATTAAAATTTCATTGAACTAAAAAGGAATAGAGTGTTTGATTTCATGGCAATAAGGATGAGTTTCAGAACATTTTCCTTCATCACTCAAACTTTAATAATACAAAATTCAGTGGTCAGTTTTCTCAATGTAGATAAACTGCAGTACTGTTTTACCATTGCCGGGAAGAATAAACTAAAATTATTTGTCTTCTGCTGATCACTGCATAAAATATCCCTTGAGTGAAGCAAATGCAGTCTTGATCAATCATTCCATAGACTACAATAAGTCTGCAATAAAACACTGCACTCAAAAGTTCATGCTCAAAAAAGTTTACAAAAAAGTTTAAAGTTCAAAAAGTCACATCCATGGATATTAAATTTTCCTTTACCCCACTCCATGAACATCCCAATTTGATTGAAAAATAATGATGCCCAAGAAATTGTATTAATATCAAGTGACCGATCAAATGGTAATAATTATTTGAAGTCAGACTTTCTCTAATGCTAAAACAATGATCAAGAAAAAAGGAAAAAGAAGTGTTTGCGTTGTTGAGTAGTTGCTTCCTTGGCAGGGTAGTGTTGGGACTAGAGGCGCCAGGGTCCCTACCACTGACAGGGGCACTGACAGGGGCACTGACAGGGGCACTGACAGGAGCCCACCACTGACAGGGGCACTGACAGGGGCCCACCACTGACGGGGCACTGACAGGGGCCCACCACTGACAGGGGCACTGACAGGGGCCCACCACTGACAGGGGCACTGACAGGGGCCCACCACTGACAGGGGCACTGACAGGGGCCCACCACTGACAGGGGCCCACCACTCACAGGGAGGCACGGAGGCTATAGTCTACTTTTTTTAACGAGGTGAAAATTCCATTCTATCTTAAGGTCTCATGGTTAAAATGATGCCTATGTTTACCTGATAATAGGGTTAACTATGATAAAATACAGCTGAAATTTAGAAGAAGCGTAGTATTCCCTTCTCCTGGCAGCAAATATCAGTCAGTAAGCAGCAAAGGGGCAAGAATTTTCACCTCGTTAAAAAAACACGGGCGACACATTCTCCAACCAACAACAAAACACCGCCATTATGCCACGTTTATTTAATGGATGGTTACATGCAAGTCTAATGAACTGATGTCGGGTCATTGCCTGGCTACCCGTTCATGGAAATGGCGGAACCTTCTGTTGAATAATTGCTGTGGCTGTGGCAGTGGACGACTTTACGGAGTTGTTTCGGTAATGTGGAGCCCAGTGGTCTTTGTAGCTTGTGGTGGAGGTGGTGGTGGTGTGGTGGTGTGGAGGGGCCCTTAGTGTGGTGGTGTGTGGTGGTGGTGGTGTGGTGTCGAGGCTCTGCTCTGCACCCCTACTGGCTTTAGCTTCACAGGCTTAACAAGTTATTGTTTTCATACTGAACGTGTCCATGTTTTATTACCACTATTTGTTTGCATTGTGGTTTATTTTGATTAATTCCACCTGTCTGTGTGTGTGTTTGTCTGTGTGTGTGTGTGTGTCTGTGTTGTTAAGATTCATTATTGAGTCAAAACTTTGTATATACACAAGACTGTCATGGTGTGTTTCATCGTCTTATAAGCAAATACTTCACCATTTTATTTCCTGATGTGAAAGGGAAAAGACAAAAGCTCCTTGCATCAATATCAGGAGTGTGTGTGTGTGTTGTGTGTGGTAAGTGTGGTATGTGTAAGTGTGTGTGTGTGTGTGTGGTGTGTGTACGTGTGGTGTGTATGTGTGTCTGTGTGTGTGTGTGTGTGTCCAGCCAGCTTTCATCTAACCACAGGGATGGTTGTGGTGGTGTGGCTAACTTTCCTCTTTATATTCCTCCCTGTTCCTCCCGGCAGGTGGCGCTGTGGTACCGGGTATGTACTGGGTCACCTCTAATGTGCATGTCTGGCTTGTGCTCTCAATGTCTGTGTGTCTGTACCATGTCTGGGTCTTGTTGTTAGTTCCCCTGTCCTGCCAATGTTTATGTTCACCAAAGAGAGGAGAGCGTATGACCTGTCTGTTATAGGAAGTGCGTTTCTTGGGTGATTTTATTTATTTATTAGTATTATTGTGGCATTAGTTTTCTTGGCCTGGAAATATTTACTGAAAAAAAGAGAGCAAATTATGACCTGTCTATTATAGGAAGTGCGTTTCTTGGGTGATTTATTTATTTATTTATTATTTATTTATTTATTTATTTATTAGTATTATTGTGGCATTAGTTTCTTTGGCCTGGAAATATTTACTGAAAAAGAACGAATTATGACCTGTCTGTTTTAGGAAGAGTCTTTCTTTGATGATTTTTTATTTATTTATTATTATTTATTTATTTTTTACATACAAACTGACTTGCTAAGCTACAGGAAAATGGACCTTAAAGTTTACAGAAAAAAAGTTCTCGATTTTCTATTTGATTTAGTAAGATATGACGGGGTATGATCCTTTTCTCTACTTTTTTTTATTTATTGACATGGCAAAGGACTGGTCAAGGGCAAAACAAAAAGCCAGTTGCCAGTCGCGTTAGTTGCCAGTCGCTATCAAGCAGACAGTAAGAGAATACAGAAAGAGGGGTGGGCCAATAGGTATGATGTATGCAGTAATAAGCGGGTATTAGCTATGTACTGTATATGATAGTTATATTATAGTATATTATAGTCTTATGGTGTCTCCTGTGCTTGTTGTTATGCAGAACTTATATTATTGCACTGCCTTAGAATGCCTCCATGCCACCTGCCTGCTTGCAATATAGCTGTACGTATATGCATGCTTATAGTTATTTATCACTACTACTACTACTACTACTACTACTACTACTACTACTACTACTACTACTACTACTACTATTTGAGGCTACTAAAGCACTACCACTGCTATTAAAATGAGCCCCTTAGAATATGAAGTTTAATGTTAAACTGCTACTACTACTACTACTACTACTACTACTACTACTACTACTACTACTACTATTACTACTACTATTACTATACTATACTATTACTACTACTACTACTACTACTATTGAGGCTGCTAAAGCAATACCACTTCTATTAAAATGAGCCCCTTAGAACAAGAAGTTTAATGTACTGCTACTACTACTATTTCTTCTACTGCTTCTACTACTACTACTACTACTACTACTACTACTACTACTACTACTACTACTACTACTACTACTACTACTATTGAGGCTACTAAAGCAATACCACTGCTATTAAAATGAGCCCCTTAGAATATGAAGTAACTGGCCATTTATTATATATTGCTATATAATATTATACTATACTACATTATATTATATCTTACTACTCTGAGGTGCTGCAATACTAGTTACTATTAAATGGCCTCAGAATTATTTCTATATTATTTTTTTACCTATTAGACTATATCTATATTTTACACCTGTTTTTTGTGAGTATAAACTAGGTCTGTTTAAAACTAATTGAATACGATCATGTGTGATAAAGTATCTCTTTTTTTTTATCTTCCCTTATTTTCTCTTTTTTTTCATCTTCTTTTTCTTTCCTTTATATTTGTCCGTTTGTGTCTTGTCTGTTCTATTACTAGTCTCTTCTTTCTTTCTTCTTCTTTCTTTCTCTCTCTCTCTCTCTCTCTCTCTCTCTCTCTCTCTCTCTCTCTCTCTCTCTCTCTCTCTCTCTCTCTCTCTCTCTCTCTCTCTCTCTCTCTCTCTTTCTCCTTCTCCTTCTCCTTCCTCTCCTCTCTCCTCTCCTCCTCTCCTCTCCTCTCCTTCTCCTTCTCCTTCTCCTTCTCCTTCTTCTCCTTCTCCTTCTCCTTCTCCTTCTCCTTCTCCTTCTCCTTCTCTCCTTCTCCTTCTCCTTCTCCTTCTCCTTCTCCTTCCTCTTCCTTTCCTTCTCCTTCTCCTTCTCTTCCTCTTCCTTCTTCCTTCTCCTTCTCCTTCTCCTTCTTTCTCTCTCTAAGGATATATGAAATGATTTACTGTTGTTTATATTATTATGAATATTTTATTTTTTCCTTGTCTTCCATCTGTCCAAATTCCAATGTTTCCCTAATGCAAAATCTCATTAACTAAACTTCTTTCCTTAAATGCCTCTCTAAAGCAACGAAAGTCTCCATAAATATGATGATTAAAACAAAGGCATAATGCAACGAGCTGCTATGATAAGCCTGACACAGGAATTAAGTGACTGGGTGAGGAAGCCATGCCAGCATATATCACGGCCCGTTGGAGGCAAAAGGCAGCATGGATATGATTGGCTGAGGGGAACATGCTTGCCTCTCAGCAGTAAAATAATGTGATCTCAGCAGGGAAATAAATAATATATCGACAGAAATAAATCAATATTGTTGGATGAGCATGTTTGGCAATTTTTGATATAGGGGAAATTTCTCATATTGATAACATAGGATTTTGCAAACTTGATTAATGTTTTATAACTTTATAGGAGGTGATATTATTATAACTTTATATGACATGATATTGCAGTAAATGTTGATGTTAATATTTTATCACACAGAAGACGTACCATCACATTAAATATATGTTAGAGTAAGGTTGAGTATAGGCTATTTTGTTCAATTTAGGCAAAGAGTTCATTTGAGTATTTTGCAAATTTAGGCAAAGAGTTAATTTTAGTTTATTTCACTAATTTTAGGCGATGAATAATATGTGTGTATTGATCATAACACTAATGTAGCCAATACGTTACATAATATTTCTGATTTAAGACCTACATAACTACAGAACCTTCCCTTACATACCATAGCATACAAGTAAGTAAACACATAGCATCAGGTAAGGGCAGGGAATAGGAGGGCCTATCACGACTGCCTATCCAAAGTGCACTAAATATAGCCCTCAGTATAGCATAGTGCACAAAATATCTCGGGCTCAGGAATTGGGGCCTAGAATTCAGTCAGCATATTCTCACTCACTCAGTAAAATGTATAAAATAAAGAGTAGGAAGCAAAATATTATGAAATTGAATAAACTAAAATCAGTAAAATGCATATAGAAAATACAGAGAGTAAGGAAGCTTAGATGCAGAGAGTAGGAAGCTTAGATGCAGAGAGTAGGAAGCTTAGATGCAGAGGACCAATACAATGAAGGGAGTAGGAAGCTTAGATGCAGAGAGTAGGAAGCTTAGTGCAGAGAGTAGGAAGCTTAGATGCAGAGAGTAGGAAGCTTAGATGCAGAGGCCCAAATACAATAAAGGGAGTAGGAAGCTTAGATGCAGAGAGTAGGAAGCTTAGATGCAGAGAGTAGGAAGCTTAGATGCAGAGAGTAGGAAGCTTAGATGCAGAGAGTAGGAAGCTTAGATGCAGAGGACCAATACAATGAAGGGAGTAGGAAGCTTAGATGCAGAGAGTAGGAAGCTTAGATGCAGAGAGTAGGAAGCTTAGATGCAGAGAGTAGGAAGCTTAGATGCAGAGGACCAATACAATGAAGGGAGTAGGAAGCTTAGATGCAGAGAGTAGGAAGCTTAGATGCAGAGAGTAGGAAGCTTAGATGCAGAGAGTAGGAAGCTTAGATGCAGAGAGTAGGAAGCTTAGATGCAGAAGAGCAATAAAATGAAGGGAGTAGGAAGCTTAGATGCAGAGAGTAGGAAGCTTAGATGCAGAGGAACAATAAAATGAAGGGAGTAGGAAGCTTAGATGCAGAGAGTAGGAAGCTTAGATGCAGAGAGTAGGAAGCTTAGATGCAGAGGAACAATAAAATAGAGTAGGAAGCTTAGATGCAGAGAGTAGGAAGCTTAGATGTAGAGGAACAATAAAATAGAGTAGGAAGCTTAGATGCAGAGAGTAGGAAGCTTAGATGCAGAGGAGCAATAAAATGAAGAGAGTAGGAAGCTTAGATGCAGAGAGTAGGAAGCTTAGATGCAGAGAGTAGGAAGCTTAGATGCAGAGAGTAGGAAGCTTAGATGCAGAGGAGCAATAAAATGAAGAGAGTAGGAAGCTTAGATGCAGAGAGTAGGAAGCTTAGATGCAGAGAGTAGGAAGCTTAGATGCAAAGAGTAGGAAGCTTAGATGCAGAGGAACAATAAAATGCAGAGAGTAGGAAGCTTAGATACAGAGGAGCAATAAAATGGAGAGTAGGAAGCTTAGATACAGAGGAACAGGAAGACAAGACAACGGCTGATAAGGTCTCCACACTGTGCTTGCCTCGCCCCGGCACACAAAAGCACAAGTGTCTCATTATCAGAGACTGGCGTGTATCTCTCATGATGAACCCAATAATGGACTATGAGTAACACTTCCTTGTTCACTGGAGATATTGATAATGTCTGATAGGATTTGTTGGTTAATGGTACAGTATTGATTGATTTAATGCCAAAAAGGGTTGATTTAGTGCCAAAAAGGATTAATTTGTGCCAAAAAGGGTTGATTTAATGCCAAAAAGGGTTGATTTAATGCCAAAAAGGGTTGATTTAATGCCAAAAAGGGTTGATTTAATGCCAAAAAGGGTTGATTTAGTGCCGAAAAGGATTAATTTGTGCCAAAAAGGGTTGATTTAATGCCAAAAAGGGTTGATTTAATGCCAAAAAGGGTTGATTTAATGCCAAAAAGGGTTGATTTAATGCCAAAAAGGGTTGATTTAATGCCAAAAGGGTTGATTCAATGCCAAAAAGGGTTGATTTAATGCCAAACGGTTTGATTTAATGCCAAAAAGTGTTGATTTAATGCCAAACCGGGTTGATTTAATGCCAAAAAGGGTTGATTTAATGCCAAACCGGGTTGATTTAATGCCAAAAAGGGTTGATTTAATGCCAAACCGGGTTGATTTAATGCCAAAAAGGGTTGATTCAATGACAAACGGTTGATTTAATGCCAAACAGGGTTGATTTAATGCCAAAAAGGGTTTATTTAATGCCAAAAAGTTTATTCAATGCAAAAAACGGTGGATTTAATGCCAAACAGGGGGAAATGTCTGATGGGGATATGTCACAAGGGGTTGAGAAGGCATTACACTATTGTTGATTAATATTGCAATGCCTCCAACACCCAATCCATCACATTAACTGTATAACCTCCATGCTGTATTTCATCTTTACTTCCTGTTCCCCCTTCATTATCTATTTTCTCTACTGTGAACATTGCCTTATCATCATCATCATCAGCGTAGATTTAATAAGGAAATAGGGAAAAACTGGTTCACAAATAGGGTGGTAATTGATTGGAATGGACTCGGGTGTAGGGAGTTAGTGGCGAGTCAATAGGGAGCCTTAACTCTTCACTCCAAGATCTTTCCTTTGCTATATAAAATCGTCTGTTAGCCATAAAACTACAAAAAGTGACTGCATATACCAAATTAACTACTGGACAATGATACTAAACAGGTCATAGCTATAAAACATTCCGTATATGCACTAAAAATCGTCCAATGGTACCCAAATTACAATAGAAATTACGTTCTGGGCCTCAAGGGGTTAAAAGGAGGCTGGATAATTTCATGGATGGGAATGAAAGGTGGATGTAGGTAGTGTTAAGTAACAGGAACTACCACGTGTAGGTCTCCCAACCTCTTGTAGCTTCCTTATTTTCTTATGTTCTTACTTCCTGTTGTCTCTATTTCACTATCTGGCAATCCCCTATCTACAGTAGTGTTTTTAAGCTGCCGTCGATAAGATAAGAAGCATAACTTACATACCGAATAATTACTTCACTACCTCTTTGTCATCTCCTACACATGCCATTCACATAGCTCAAGAATTTCCTCAATACCTATTACATCATCAGACTTAGATATTAGAACATACGAAAATAAGGAAGCTATAAGAGGCTGTGAGACATACACGTGGTAGCTTGTGTTATTGTAGCATTTGGATCCATAAATAGCGTGCATATGGTATCAGTACAGTGTCAGGCAACCCAAATATAGTGTTTGTGGGGAGTGTGTAAAAGCTATATCTTGCCAAATAAGCTGTACTATCTCTCTTAACCCCTTGAGACCCAGAACGTAATTTCCATTGTAATTTGGATACCATTAGATGATTTTTAGTGAATATAAGCAATATGTTATAGATGTGACCTGTTTAGTATCCTTTTCCACTAGCTAATTTGGTATATTCAGCTACTTTTTGTAATTTTATGGCTAGCAAGAGACGATATTTTATAGTAAAGGAAAGATCTGGGCGTGAAGGGGTTAGTAATGGGGTTAGATGTTCTTTTAATGGATGAGCAGTGAAGTGGGTGTCTCTGTCAGTACTATATTGTAAGGCCAAATATAAATCATACTAATTGTTCTGATGATTTAAGAACATACGAAAATAAGTAAGCTACAAGAGGCCGCGAGACCTACACGTGGTAGTTCCTGTTACTTAACGCTACCTACATCCACCTCTCTTGTAGGATTTGTAGGTTTTCAATGACATTAATACACAGTTTTCTGGAGCTTAGTAAAACCTGTGACCTTCTGTATTGATCCCCAGCCCGTCTATGCCTAGAATGTATCATGTCTATAGTCTATTTTTTTTATTATGGTCAAAATACACTAAGGAAACCACGCCCCCTGCCTCCCCTTCTATTCTACGGGGCAGCTGATTGGTGCATTCCTCGTATCATCACCACCAATCACAATATCTTCACTACTTAGCAGCGGCGTGACCACTGGACAGAGCAATCTTCACTACAGAGATTTTGATTTTGTCACCCTCTGTAGTGAAGATTGCTCTGTCCAGTGGTCACGCGCTGTTAAGTAGTGAAGATATTGTGATTGGTAGTGCTGATACAAGGAATGCACCAATCAGCTGCCTCGAAGAATAGAAGAGGAGGCAGGGGGCGTGGCTTCCTTACTGCATTTTGACCATAATAAAAAGAATAGACTATAGGCCCAACATCTGCCCGGCTAAGTATAGGAGGGTCACTCTTATAGAAAAGATCATCTCATAGAATATCTCACTCCCAAGAATCCTTAACCCCTTCACGCCCAGATCTTTCCTTTGCTATATAAAATCATCTGTTGTCGAGCCATAAAATTACGAAAAGTAGCTGAATATACCAAATTAGCTAGTGGACAAGGATACTAAACAGGTCATAGCCATAAAATATTGCTTATATTCACTACAAATCCTCTAATGGCAGTCAGATTACAATGGAAATTACGTTCTGGGCCTCAAGGGGGTAAGCTTTTTCTTTCTTTCTTTCTATGATCTCTCTGATATACATTACATTTTACATTTATTTATATTTTTTATATATCCTTCATTAGATCTAACCCTCCTGCTGTAACAATGCGTTCCTCTCCCCTTCCCTCACCGTTTCACTCTTTCTCTACAACCCCTCCCCTCTTTAATGCTTAGCCATAGTGCCATATCACCTTTGATGTCTGGCACATTTCCCCTCATTTGGCATTACAATCAATCTCTGATATACATACTACAGTGTCACATTTTTAGTATTACAATATGATCTATCCATATAATTTTCAGTGGTGAAATATTCGACACTAAGTTATGTAATATGTTTAATGGGAGTTTTATTTGATCTCCTGTCAACCTTTCAGTGACATTAGTTCACATAATTTATTCCAACGCTGCGAGGAACGTGTAACATATATAATTTAATGGCCACAGCCTATCGAGATCTATTGTAAGAGTATTCATTTGTAAGTTTTAGGTAAATAGCGTGGAGGCAGCTGATAACATATAGTTGTCTGTCTGTATATCAATTTTTGGCCTCGTGCCCCTCAGCGCTGTATATTCTTAGCTGTATTATTATTATTATTTATTATTATCTTTTGAGACACAGTGGGAAGGGACATGATTTTTCCTGACCACTTGAAAAATGTTAATTGTAAAAGCTCATC
Source organism: Chionoecetes opilio (assembly GCA_016584305.1). Taxonomy (NCBI): domain Eukaryota; kingdom Metazoa; phylum Arthropoda; class Malacostraca; order Decapoda; family Majidae; genus Chionoecetes; species Chionoecetes opilio. Next base: position 33,434 of record JACEEZ010019177.1, read on the forward strand.
GTTGCTAATTTATTATAGTGTTTTCAGAAGGAATATATTGAGTGTTCAGAAGGAGTAGTTAAACCTCATCGTTGCTAATTTATTATTGTGTGTTAAGAAGGAATATATTGAGTGTTCAGAAGGAGTAGTTAAACCTCATCGTTGCTAATTTTTATTTGTGTAAAGGATATTGAGTGTTCAGAAGAGAGTAAACTATCGTGATTGTATGTGTTAGAGATTATTGAGTGTTCAGAAGGAGTAGTAAAACCTCATCGTTGCTAATTTACTGAAGTCGTGTAATTCCAACAACTCCTTTCCCCAACTCCAAAAGGATAGAAAAAACATTAAAATATGTCTGTAGATATAACTAAGCTATACAAGTGTAATAATTGAGTGTAAATAAGGAATAGGAGAAGTTTTTCGTTGCTAATTTACTCAAGTCTTGTAATTCCAACAACTCATTCACCCTTTCCTGACAGACAATGTTTATTAATAAGGACAAGACTTATAGCAACAGGTATTAAGTATTTGTTCAGACTCTTGAGAAACCTGAGAGGAATAGTAATACTCTGAGAGGAATAGTAAAACCTTATCGTTGCTAATTTACTATTGAGTGTTAATAAGGAATATATTGAGTGTTAATAAGGAGTAGTAATTCATTGTTGCTTATTTACTCAAGTCGTGTATTTCCCACCACTCATCTACCCTTCCCTGACAGGAGCTGCGCGAGAGCTTCAACTACGGCCTCTTCTGTCCGCCCCAGAATGGCCGCGCCGGCAAGTTTCTGGACGAGGAGCGGCCGCTGGGGGACTACCCGCTGCTCACCCCCGTGGGCTACCTCGAGGTCAGTGAGTGCCGGGGAGCTTAGCGGGACCTTAGGGAAAAAAACATTTAAAACCAAACCAAAAAAAACACTCAAAAAAAAAAAACAAAAACCAGGAACCATTGAGAAAAATATAGTTGAAAGAAAAAAAAAGGATGGAAAAGAAATTAAATATCAGGTGTGGCACTGAGTAAAGAAAAGAAAAATTTTAAGAAAGAAAAAAAAACTGGATAAAAAAAGCATTGAACATCAGGTGTGGCATTGAGACATATAATAATAATAATAATAATAATATAATAAATAATAATAATAATTTTATTCTCACCCGAAGGCATACAGGAAAAACAACAACAACAACACAACATCTAGACATGAGGGAATGAATTTAAGTACTACAGAAATAATAGATAATATATGACAATTGAAGCACATTGTTATTATTGGGATGATTTTGGATGATGAATAATGGCTGTTATAGATATATATAGAGAGGGGAATGATGATTTCTTACCACATTATTTGCTATTGCTTAGATCATGTATGTGTGTTAGTGTCCCAGGAACTAGGCCTACCCATAGACCACTGTATATCTGGACTGCGCACGGAATATCGGCCTGTTGCACAAGGGCCTGAAGTCGGAGGGCCGCTCGAATTCATATACAGGGAGGTCCCGTTATACGATCATTCGATATACGAGAATCCGATGATACGAGATGTGTAAATTAGGGTCTATTTTCAATATACGAGATCGAAAATCCAATGATACGACATTCAAACTTGGGTGAGTAAAATCATCAAGTTCAAAATGCACGCCCTACCACTCCCAGGCTGGACAAAGGGAGATTTGGTTGACCCCAGTGAGATCATCGCTAGCAAGCCGTGACTTGAAGGGTAATTAAGCATATGGCGCGGCCTGATATTTAGGGGTAATTAGCAGGTGTGCGGCCCCAACCTTGGGACCGCAGTCAGGTCACCCCTAGCAAGGCGTGACCTGAAGGGTAATTAAGCATATGGCGTGGCCTGACCTTTAGGGGTAATTAGAAGGTGTGCGGCTCCAACCTTGGGACTGCTGCACTACCTTCTCTTGTATCATGCGGTGTCCCCTACATTACAACGTCTTTTTTGCTTGTTATGCATGTTTTATGTTTAATTAATGTGCAGTTATGTTATTTTGTGTGCTATTTTCTCTTTCAGAATGCTTTTTCTACAGAATAGGTAGTACAGTGTGGGTAATATAGACGCTGTGTGTTTGTTGTGTTTGCTATAGTTTATTTTAGCTTGAAAAACATCTTTTTTTTTTCTTTTTTTTTTTTAATTGATGGGGTCCTGGAACCAAACCTATATTTTACCATTAGTTATGTGTTTCGTTATACGAGATTTCGCTTTACGAGTATAGCCAGGTGGAACCTAACTGCTCGTATCTTCAGGACCTCCCTGTATATATATATACTATATAATATATATATATATATATATAAAATATATATATATATATATATATATATATATATATATATATATATATATATATATATATATATATATTATATATATATATATATATATATATATATTATATATATATATTATGGATATATATATGGTTATATCAGTATATATGATATATGTAATCTTCGTAAATGTTTGATTATATAATATTTTATCAAATAAAAAAAAATGTATAAATACGTAATTGAAATACTATTACAGACTCTAAAGAAATATGCATGAACTTAATATTCACTTCAACTCTTCGCCATTTAAAACTTTGCGAGTCAACTTTTATGATGAAGGATATCAATAGAAGCGCAATTTTATTAGCTTTCCATTGCTATATTTCGTGTTCTGATAAATGAATTAGAACCATGCATAAATTAGCGTTAAATAAATAAATAAAATCACCAATCGGGTAATTTTCTCGATTGATGAGGTTATTTATTTAGTTAACGCTAATTATACATGGTGCTAATTCATTCATCAGAAAACTAAATATATAAGTAAATAAATAACCTCATCAATTGGGAAAATTACCCGATTGATGATTTTATTTAATTAGTTAACGCTAATTTATGCATGGTTCTAATTCATTTATCAGATAACGAAACATAGCAATAGAAAGCTAATAAAATTGCGCTTCTATTGATACCCTTCATGATAAAAGTTGACTCGCAAAGTTTTAAATGGCGAAGAGTTTAAGTGAATATTAATTAAGTTCATGCATATTTCTTCAGAGTCTCGTAATGTCATTTCTTTAGCGTGTTTTACTGTTTTTTATTTGATAATATTATAGAACAAACATTTACGAAGATTACAGTATATCATATATACTGATAAACCAGTCTATATGATAGTCCATAGACCACTATATCTCTTTGTCGGGCGGGCCGCAGGCCCCTATGCAGCATGCAATTTCAAAACATTGTCGCGTGAACAGTCCAGAGATATAGTGGTCTATGGCCTACCCTATGTTTAGGCCTATGTCAGCCTACTCTAGCATATATTCCTATCATTCTTGCATCCAGCGATTCAACATTCCTGCATCATTGACTCATACATTACTTACCATCACTCAGTAGCCTGCGTCTCACCCATCCACCCACCCTTACAGCTCAAGTACAAGCGGAGAGTGTACAAAATGCTCCACCTGGAAGAGAAGGCGCTGCGAGCTCTGCACACTCGAGCAAACCTGCGGCGATTTCTGGAAAACGTGAAGGAGAACAATGTGGAGAAGGTGTCCAAGATGTGTGCCAAGGGAATGGACCCAAACTTCCACTGTCAGGATACGGGAGGTGAGGGATAGGTACAGGGATAGATGGATAGATAGATAGGTTAGGGGTGTTGCTGGAAGAGGGATAGATGGATAAATAGATAGATAGATTGATAGATAGATAGCTTAGGGGTGTTGCTGGAAGAGGGATAGATGGATAAATAGATTGATAGATAGATAGCTTAGGTAGAGGAGGTGAGGGTTGAAAGAGGGATAGATAGATAGATAAATAGATAGATTGATATAGATAAATGGATGGATGGATAAATAAATAGATAATTACAATAGATAGATAGATAGATAGCTTAGGAAGAGGAGGTGAAGGGGGAAATATAATGAACATGTTTAGAGCAATCCTGAAGTAGAAACCATAAGAAAAAGTTGTTTTGCTTTGATCAGTACAGACAAGTTGACTGCTAAGCTATAGGAAAATGGACCAAAAAGTTTACAAAAAAAAAGTAATTGATTTTCTATTTTATTTAGTAAGATATGACTGGGTTTTATCCTGAAATGCTTGAAATTTTCTAAGATATGACAGTAAAAATAGGAAATAGGGAGAAACTGGTTTGCAAATAGGGTGGTAAATTATTGGAATGGACTCAGTCATCAGGTAGTTAGTGCGGAGTCAATAGGGAGCTTTAAAAGGAAGCTAGATAAATTCATGGATGGGGATGAAAGGTGGATGTAGGTAGTGTTAAGTAACAGGAACTACCTCGTGTAGGTCTCCCAGCTTCTTGTAGCTTCCTTATGTTCTTATGTTCTAAAATACATGCTTTGTTCCCCACAGAGACGGCGCTCACCCTTGCCTCACGCACTAAGAAGCCGGCACGCATGATAGTGGCGCTGGTGAACGGCGGCGCGCTGCTAGACTACCGCACCCGGGACGGCATGACAGCCATGCACCGGGGAGTCCAGGCCAGCAACTTTGAGGCTGTCAAGACACTGCTGGGTGAGTGGCTTGAGTGTGGCTGGAACGGTGGATTGTCCTGTGGGATAAGTGCAGATTTACTCAGAAATATACTCAGTTTAGTTTTGCTCAGAAAGTACTAAGTTTTAAGTACTCATACGCATAAAGTACTAAGTTTTAAGTCCAGGCCAGCAACTTTGAGGCTGTGAAAACACTGCTGGGTAAGTGGCTTGAGTGTGGCTGTGACGGTGGATTGTCCCGTGGGATAAGTGCAGATTTACTCAGAAATATTACTCCTTGATAGGTTTGGCATCACTAAACAAAGATTTTCAGTGTCATTTTTCAGTAGTCTTGTGGATAAGTTCCTGTTTTACTCAGAAATACTCAGTTTAGTTTTGCTCAGAAAGTACTAAGTTTTAAGTACTCATACCCAGAAAGTACTAAGTTTTAAGTACTCATACCCAGAAAGTACTAAGTTTTAAGTACTCATACCCAGAAAGTACTAAGTTTTAAGTACTCATACTCAGAAAGTACTAAGTTTTAAGTACTCTTACTCAGAAAGTACTAAGTTTTAAGTACTCTTACTCAGAAAGTACTAAGTTTTAAGTACTCATACCCAGAAAGTACTAAGTTTTAAGTACTCATACTCAGAAAGTACTAAGTTTTAAGTACTCATACCCAGAAAGTACTAAGTTTTAAGTACTCATACCCAGAAAGTACTAAGTTTTAAGTACTCTTACTCAGAAAGTACTAAGTTTTAAGTACTCTTACTCAGAAAGTACTAAGTTTTAAGTACTCATACCCAGAAAGTACTAAGTTTTAAGTACTCATACTCAGAAAGTACTAAGTTTTAAGTAATCATACTCAGAAAGTACTAAGTTTTAAGTACTCATACCCAGAAAGTACTAAGTTTTAAGTACTCTTACTCAGAAAGTACTAAGTTTTAAGTACTCTTACTCAGAAAGTACTAAGTTTTAAGTAATCATACTCAGAAAGTACTAAGTTTTAAGTAATCATACTCAGAAAGTACTAAGTTTTAAGTAATCATACCCAGAAAGTACTAAGTTTTAAGTACTCATACTCAGAAAGTACTAAGTTTTAAGTACTCATACCCAGAAAGTACTAAGTTTTAAGTACTCATACTCAGAAAGTACTAAGTTTTAAGCACTCATACTCAGAAAGTACTAAGTTTAAGTACTCTTACTCAGAAAGTACTAAGTTTTAAGTACTCATACCCAGAAAGTACTAAGTTTAAGTACTCTTACTCAGAAAGTACTAAGTTTTAAGTACTCATACCCAGAAAGTACTAAGTTTTAAGTAATCATACTCAGAAAGTACTAAGTTTTAAGTACTCTTAGTCAGAAAGTACTAAGTTTTAAGTACTCTTACTCAGAAAGTACTAAGTTTTAAGTACTCATACCCAGAAAGTACTAGGTTTAAATACTCATACTCAGAAAGTACTAAGTTTTAAGTACTCATACCCAGAAAGTACTAAGTTTTAAGTAATCATACTCAGAAAGTACTAAGTTTTAAGTACTCTTAGTCAGAAAGTACTAAGTTTTAAGTAATCATACTCAGAAAGTACTAAGTTTTAAGTACTCATACCCAGAAAGTACTAAGTTTTAAGCACTCATACTAAGTTTTACTCAGAAATTTTACCCCTAGATAGATTTAGCTAGAATGATAGATACAAACCATCCAAGAACCCTAAAACAGCCACTTGTTTATCACAATTGTTTATCATCCGCAGACCTTTACACCCTTTAAGAACCCTCATTATAACAGCCACTTGTCTATCCTCTGCAGACCTTTACACCCTTTAAGAACCCTCATTATAACAGCCACTTGTCTATCCTCTGCAGACCTTTACACCCTTTAAGAACCCTCATTATAACAGCCACTTGTCTATCCTCTGCAGACCTTTACACCCTTTAAGAACCCTCATTATAACAGCCACTTGTCTATCCTCTGCAGACCTTTACACCCTTTAAGAACCCTCATTATAACAGCCACTTGTCTATCCTCTGCAGACCTTTACACCCTTTAAGAACCCTCATTATAACAGCCACTTGTCTATCCTCTGCAGACCTTTACACCCTTTAAGAACCCTCATTATAACAGCCACTTGTCTATCCTCTGCAGACCTTTACACCCTTTAAGAACCCTCATTATAACAGCCACTTGTCTATCCTCCGCAGACCTTTACACCCTTTAGGAACCCTCATTATAACAGCCACTTGTCTATCCTCCGCAGACCTTGGCGCGTCACCCAATTACCGTGATGCCCGAGGTCTCACGCCATTATACTACTCTGTGACGCACGCCACGGAATCCCTGCTGTGCGAGGCGCTGCTGCACGACTACGCGGTCATCGGGGCGTCCGACAGTCAGGGCTGGCAGGAGACCCATCAGGTTTGTGCACATGTCGTTATACATTATATTATAAAAAATAAGTTCTACCCGAAAAAAGAAAAAAAAAAGAAAGAAAGAGTTCTACCCGAGTCTCGTTCTATTGCCGTCTTGTGTCCCTTTTGTATTTGCTCCTCGTTTCCTCAATTGTTCACCCTCCGTCCTTCCCTCCATCACCATTCTCTTCCTTATTACTCTCCATTCTTCCTTCCCTACCTTCCATCACACTCTTTTCCTGACCTTCCATTGCTCTTCTGTCCCTCCCTTCCATTCTCCTTCCTTACCTTACCTTACTTACCTTACCTTACCTTACCTTACCTTACCTTACCTTACCTTACCTTCCCTACCATCCCTCCAACCTCCTTCCGTCCCTCCGTTCCATGTCCCTCACTACTCCCTCCCTCAGGCCTGCCGCAACAAGCTGGTACAACATCTGGAACACCTACTCTTCTATGGCGCCGACATGAACGCCCAGAACGCCTCGGGCAACACGCCACTCCACGTCTGTGCTGTCAACAACCTGGAGGACTGTGCGCGGTCCTGCTCTTCCGGGGATGCAACAAGAATGCAATAAACTATGCCAACCAGACCCCGTACCAGGTGAGAGGTGGAATTTTTAGCCCTTGTTCTTCAGTGGATGGGAATGAAAGGTGGGTGGATGGGAATGAAAGGTGGGTGGATGGGAATGAAAGGTGGGTGGATGGGGATGAAAGGTGGGTGGATGGGGATGAAAGGTGGGTGGATGGGAATGAAAGGTGGGTGGATAGGAATGAAAGGTGGGTGGATGGGGATGAAAGGTGGGTGGATGGGGATGAAAGGTGGGTGGATGGGGATGAAAGGTGGGTGGATGGGAATGAAAGGTGGGTGGATGGGGATGAAAGGTGGGTGGATGGGGATGAAAGGTGGATGGGTGGGGATGAAAGGTGGGTGGATGGGGATGAAAGGTGGGTGGATGGGGATGAAAGGTGGGTGGATGGGGATGAAAGGTGGGTGGATGGGATGAAAGGTGGGTGGATGGGGATGAAAGGTGGGTGGATGGGAATGAAAGGTGGGTGGATGGGGATGAAAGGTGGATGGATGGGGATGAAAGGTGGGTGGATGGGGATGAAAGGTGGGTGGATGGGGATGAAAGGTGGATGGATGGGGATGAAAGGTGGATGGGTGGGGATGAAAGGTGGGTGGATGGGGATGAAAGGTGGATGGATGGGGATGAAAGGTGGGTGGATGGGGATGAAAGGTGGATGGATGGGATGAAAGGTGGATGGATGGGGATGAAAGGTGGATGGATGGGGATGAAAGGTGGATGGATGGGATGAAAGGTGGGTGGATGGGGATGAAAGGTGGATGGATGGGGATGAAAGGTGGGTGGATGGGGATGAAAGGTGGGTGGATGGGGATGAAAGGTATGTAGGTGGATGGGAAATGGATGGATTTTTTTTTTTAGGGTAGCTATTTTAAGTCATCTATAATAATATAAGCGAAAGTGTGTCTGTGGGTTGTGTGTGTGTGTGTGGTGTGTGTGTGTGTGGTGGGTATCAGGTTTCCGCCCCCCGTGGCGCAAACACCTCATATGGCACATTTTTGGAATCAGGTTGACCAGGGAGGTCATAAGCCCCCTTATGAGATGATCCGATCACTTTTTTTATTTTTTTATTTTTTTAGCAGCCTATTAGCGAGAATTGTGAAAACAAAAGTGGGTTGCGAGAATTGAGGAAGCCTTGATGTAGGGTGATGGGTAATGGGTGAGTGAATGGGTGGGGTGATGGGTAATGGGTGTGGGGTGATGGGTGAGTGAATGGGTGGGGGGGATGGGTTGGGGGTGACTGGTGATGGGTGAGGGAATAGGTGGGGGGTGATGAGTAATGGGTGAGTGAATGGGTGTGTGGTGATGGGTAATGGGTGAGTGAATGGGTGGGGGGTGATGGGTAATGGGTGAGGTGAATGGGTGGGGGGTGATGGGTATGGGTGAGTGAATGGGTGTGTGGTGATGGGTAATGGGTGAGTGAATGGGTGGGGGTGGTGATGGGGTAATGGGTGAGTGAATGGTGTGTGTGGTGATGGGTAATGGGTGAGTGAATGGGCGGGGGTGATGGGTAATGGGTGAGTGAATGGGGGTGTGGTGATGGGTAATGGGTGAGTGAATGGGGGTGGTGATGGGTATGGTGAGTGAATGGTGTGTGTGTGGTAATGGGTGTGTGGTGATGGGTAATGGGTGAGTGAATGGGTGAGGGGTGATGGGTAATGGGTGAGTGAATGGGTGGAGGGCGATGGGTAATGGGTGAGTGAATGGGTGGGGGGTGATGGGTAATGGGTGTGTGGTGATGGGTAATGGGTGATGTGGTGGGGTGATGGGTAATGGGTGAGTGAATGGGTGGGGGGTGATGGGTAATGGGTGAGTGAATGGTGGTGTGGTGATGGGTAATGGGTGAGTGAATGGGTGTGTGGTGATGGGTAATGGGTGAGTGAATGGGTGGGGGGTGATGGGTAATGGGTGAGTGAATGGGTGGGGGGTGATGGGTAATGGGTGAGTGAATGGGTGGGGGGTGATGGGTAATGGGTGAGTGAATGGGTGGGGGGAATACATACATTTCTACATCCATGATTTCAGGAAAGTTAGAAGGGGCTATCTGGAGAGTCCATGTTTGGTGGGCCGAAGGCCCACCAAACACAGGTGGTGGGCCAAAGGCCCACCAATAGCCCTCCGCAGGAGCTAGCCAAAAAGTCCGCCCGGAGGGCGGCTTTGCGGCTAGTTCTACATAAAGCAGTCATTTCAAGTTTCGAAATGACAATGGCTCTGTTTTAACATAGGAGTGCATAGGACATACTAAAGTAAAGAAGACTGAAAGCTTTCTGACAATATGAATTTTTGAATATGTGAACATTTTGGGTCTGCCTAAAGTGTTCATAAAGTGTATGGCTTAACGTGCATTCAAGAAATCTATGTATCATGACCTCTTGTAGCTTCCTTATTAGACCTCTTATGTTCTTATGTTTTTATGTATGTAGAAATCTATGTATGTAAATCTATTCAAGAAATCTATGTATGTAAATCTATTCAAGAAATCTATGTATGTTAACAAAGCCTCTGTGTTGTGCAGGTGGCGGTGATTGCTGGCAACATGGACCTGGGAGAAGTGATCAAGACACACAGTGAGGAGGACGTGGGTAAGTGTGCACACACCTATAGGATATTGATAGATACCAAGTGACCAGAGACATTGAGATTGACATTGAGATTGACATTGAGAGTGACATTGAGAGTGACACTGACAGAGACACACATAACCAACATGAGAGAGGCAAACATTTAATACCCATTTGTTTTGGGACTGAATCTTCACTTTCCAATCTATTGAAAAGAAATCCTGATTGCATCTCTCTCTCCTCGACAGTTCCTTTCAAGGAGCCGCCAAAATACAACCCCAACCGGCGCATCTCCGGAGCGCCTCTGTCCCGCACCCACTCCGACCCCAGGCTGGAAGTGAGCACCACCACCAAGCCCCCCTCGCCCTCACCCTCCTCTCGCTCCATCCCGCCCTTCAGCTCCGCCTCCTCCCTCAGCGAGACGTCCACGGGCAGCAGCTCCACCTGCACGCACCCGAGCGAGATGGACAGCGAGGAGTGTGCCAGCGCCCTGGGCTCAGCAAGCCTCAACGCAGGTGGGTTTTATGGCTCTTCACACTTTACTGGGGGTTGTCAAGACCTCCAGCTTTGTGTTTGTTGATTTTCAAGCTATAAAGTAATGGAAAAAGTATGCATAATGACACTGGAAACTATCATATCAATGGCAATGATAATATCAACAGGTATTATAGGGGATTAATGTAGGAAACCTCTACTATATAGTTAACACCAAAATTTTGCCAGATGTTTTTGCCGTCACATTAATGTATTTTTCTTTAGTATACATATTCTTATTGAGCTTAAGACAGCTTGCATCTTGAGGATGAGTGTTGTTGTTATTGTTTCAGCGGGCATGGACTGCTGTGACATGGTGAGTGACAGCTCGGGCGTGTGCACCTCAAACAGTGGCAGCGCCGAGAGCTATGACGCCACGCCCACCGACGTGACCCAGTTTGACATGGGCATGCTGGTGGTGTGTCTGCAGCAGTACACACTTCACAAGGCAGGTCACCTGGACATCAACACTGGCGACATACTGGAAGGTGAGCACACTGCCTGGGCTTCACAACAATCCTGGGTGACATGTAAATACTTCATGTTACCGTCAACAACACTATAGTCGCCACTGCACCTATGTCACCAGGCGCCATATATTACAAATTTTAGCATTACTACAGACTTGTATGTATGTGCCACTGAAGAGACATGCACAGTAGTTTATATTATGTACCTGTCTTCAGTGGCACATATAAGTCTGTAGTGAGGTTAAAATTTGTAATACTGTATTCGCCTGTAAAATTCGCCTGGCGACATTAGTGCAGTGGCGACTATAGTGTTATTGACGGTAGAAATAAAGGCGAATCATTTTGCTTTACACCGAGAATATTCATACTCGTTTCATTGATAGGGTGATCCATAAACCATGACACTTTCCCCTCAGTGACGGGCAGCACGGATGACGGCATGCTTGAGGGCGTGTTGCGGGGGCAGAGTGGCGTGTTTCCCCCCCACTGTGTGCAGGAGGTGCGGCTACGCAACCCCCAGGCCGTGCGGGAGTC
>JACEEZ010019177.1:47500-85000 GCA_016584305.1 Chionoecetes opilio
ACTCTTATTATTATCATTAAGTATTATTATTATTATTAAAAAATTATGTAAAGCATTACATGACTAAAGACTACATTTGTTAAAGGTGAGGATGGATTTTGGTATTAGTAATTTTTAGTAACTAGATGATATCAAGACTAAAAGAAAATTATCAAAACTACAGCATTGCAGAACTAAAGACTACATTTGTTGCAGGTGAGGGTGGGTTGTTGCAGGGCATTTTTTAGCATCATAACTGGGCGACCAAAATATCTCCCAGTGATGAAAAACTGTCGCCCAGTAAGAACAATTTTCAGCTACCGGGCGACAAGATATTTATTCATAAAATTCTTCCTGGACACAATGGTTCATCATATCTGTGTGCTAGATCCAGAAGTGCACTCCTATTACTGCATAATTATGATCTTTATTTATACATAACATACAAATTAAAGAGGAAATATGATGCATCCAAAAAACTATATTTTAACAGATATGCCTACTACCTTTCTGGATATCCAAAGAATGTCGCCCAGTAAAATTTGCTAAAAAATGCACTGTGTTGTTACGTGTGTAGGTCTTATCGGGTCTTTGAGTGGTATATATCAGTGTACAGCCAAATTCCCAACATCCGACCTCCAAACATCCGACTTGTCCAAACAACCGACTTTTTTCACCACCACATTGTGTCTTGTTTTGGCCATTTATTTTACTTAGTTTTTTTATTTTATAGTTTTTAGAAAACATTGATTTGTGGCTTTATTTATGGATGAATTTTACTTTCGCGTATACCACTGGATCGGCCTTCAAGAGCTGCATCTTTTATGTTCTATACCATTTTGTCCTTACATTTATGGTTACTGTGATATCCGAACATCCGACTATTCCAATTATCCGACCTACCTTCGGTCCCCCCAAGGTCGGATAATTAATACTTAGCTGTATATAAATAGAAGTATTATACTATTGCATATGGGATACACTTACCTATATTACTTACACTTGGGCTTTAGGTTGCATTTATCCGTGTAAATAGAAGTATTACTATGGCACATGGGATACACTTGATCAAATTAGCTGTAGAAGAAATGGTTGCACTCATCATAAGGAAAGTTGTTATAGTCAGACCCCTTTATCTGGCGTCTGGGTGGCAGCTCAGGATGCGCTGTTGCCACATACTGAAAATAATTGAGCTTACCCCTTGAGACCCAGAACGTAATTTCCATTGTAATTTGGGTACCATTAGACGATTTTTAGTGACTATAAGCAATGTCTTATAGATATGACCTGTTTAGTATCCTTGTCCACTAGTTAATTTGGTATATGCAGTCACTAAGTAATTTTATGGCTAACAACAGACATTCTATATAGCAAAGGAAAGATCTGGGCGTGAAGGGGTTAACTTTTGTGACATTTGTAAAAGGCATCACAAAAGAGACATTCACGTGTTGATATAATTTTAACGTAAATATTATACAAGATGCAGCAGCTATACTATTGCAGGCCTCAGGGGACTCCACCCAGACTGCCTGTTTAACCCCTTGAGACCCAGAACGTAATTTTCCTTGTAATTTAGCCATCATTAGACGATTTTTAGTGAATATAAGCAATATTTTATAGCTATGACCTGTTTAGTATCCTTGTCCACTAACTAATTTGGTATATTCAGTGACTTTTCTTAATTTTATGTCTAACAACAAACAATTTTATATAGCAAAGGAAAGATCTGGGCGTGAAGGGGCTAAGCCAGTCCGAGTAGAGTTGTTTGTATTCTGGCATCAGCACTCTCTTCACCTTTCCCTTACTTGACTTAACTTTCTACTCCCTGTCTCTAGATCAACGGTGAGGATGTATCCCAGGCGTCCCACGAGCATGTAGTGACCTTGATCCGTAAGTCCGGCGACCTGGTGCAGATGGTGGTGGTCACGCCCAGCCCCATGACCTCCTTCACTGCCCTCAAGCCACCCATGGGCAACCTGGGCACCATAAGACGTGGGTGCCAGACACTACCCCGAAAACTCCACGCAGGTAGATGCATGTGGCCCACCTCGCTCCCTCACTCCCCATTACTTACTACTACTACTACTGCTATAGTCTTTCCAATGTATCAAGTCACTTTAGTCACTTTAATTTCTACCCATTACCATTATGATTACATATTATACATTCCTACTCTCCCCCTATGGTGAGCGAACAACACCTCCCTCACAGGGGGGGATAAAGCTACCACTCTACTAATAATGGAGAGGGTGGTTGGTGTATAATTTCCACAAATGACTTGATAAGATGGGAAGACTATACTACTACTATTTACTACTACTACTATTTACTACTACTACTACTACTACTACTTACTACTACTACTACTACTACTTACTACATTCCTACTACGTTCCTACTTTACAGGAACTACCACGTGTAGGTCTCGCGGCCTCTTGTAGTTTCCTTATTTTCTTATGTTCTTGCTACGTTACTACTTACTATGGCTACTTACTACCCTTACTACTATTACTTCCTCCTCTCTCTCTCTCTCTCTCTCTCTCTCTCTCTCTCTCTGTCTCTGTCTCGTCTCTGTCTCTGTCTCTTCTCTCTCTGTCTCTGTCTCTCTCTCTGTCTCTGTCTCTGTCTCTGTCTCTCTCTCTTTCATATACTTTTGTACGTTTAATCCAGCCCGCGACTCATTCAAGCAGCAAGACACCAAAATTCTCCTCCGGTCATGAGTCTCTGCCACTACATTGTTACCCTCGGCAGCAGTGACTCGGGGAAGTGCCTCTGGGAAGTGACTCGGGGAACCTCTTGTCATCTGAGGCGTGAGGCTGATTTCTTCTCCCTCTCTGGCACCTTTTTCCCTCTTTGGCATTAACCCCTTGAGGCCCAGAACGTAATTTCCATTGTAATTTGGCTACCATAAGACGATTAAGGAATATAAGCAATATTTTAATAGATATGACTTGTTTAGTATCCTTGTCCACTAACTAATTTGATATATTCAGTTACTTTTTTCGTAATTTTATGGCTAATAACAGAGGATTTCATATAGCAATGGAAAGATCTGGGTGTGAAGGGGTTAAATCAATCCCTCCTCTCTCTCTCTGTGTCCCTGTGTCTCTGCACTGGCTCACTAATATCACCCCTAATTTTCCCACTCGTGTCCTTAACAGTGTTCTGGTTCACGTATGTAATTTCCTTACTAACATATCACTGTTTTGAGTTCCAGGTATTGGTGGTGTACCGTCAGTAACACTATAGTCGCCACTGCACTAATGTCGCCAGGCTACATTTATTATGACTTTTAGCATCACTACAGATTTGTATGTGCCACTGAAGAGACGTGCACAGTAGTTTATATTATGTACATGTCTTCAGTGGCACATATAAGTCTGTAGTGATGCTAAAATTTGTAATATTCGCCTGTAAGATTCGCCTGGCAGATATTAGTGCAGTGGCGACTATAGTGTTGTTGACGGTAGTGGCATGTTAAAGTTCATTGATACATGCACATGCATCTGTTCGTGTTGGATGCTCAACATTATCATTGTTAATTAGCACCTAAATCATAAAGAGAATAGGCATTGTCATTACTATTTTTTTACACATTTCAGCATGTGTATGTCATTTGTGATTTGTCATCCACCCTATTGTGAATGTTTTGAAGTGAGTGATCCTGCATTGCCCTCACTTACGGCACTGTCACATGGGGATGTTTTCTGACATCATTTGGTATTTTGCTACCATTTGATGCCCGTGATGGGCAAAAAATGTGCGTGTCGTCACACGGCGTTTTGGCTACGAGCATCTCCTACTGGCATCTTCCGGGACCCGCAACCAAAACAAACACTATGGATCGTGCAAGAAGACTTCGTCTGGCTGCTGTAGCGTTTGTTTTGGTCGCGGGTCCCGGAAGATGCCAGTAGCAGATGCTCGTAGCCGAAACGCCGTGTGACGACACGCACATTTTTGCCATCACTGCGGGCATCAAATGGTAGCAAAATACCAAAAGATGCCGGAAAATATCGCCGTGTGACGCGGCCTTTAGCCTCACGTACCTCATTCTACAAGTTTGGTTAAAGTGCCGTTTTGTACGCTGGCACTGCCCACACCTTTAAGTCTTTGGTGATGATTTGGCACCTTCGGTCTGATCCCTCAGTGTTTATCTACCTGCTGGAGAATTTTTTTACTGTACATACCTATTTTTGTTTTTACGTATCGTACTATAAGAAAAAAGATCAGATTCAGAGTATTTCAAGTCAGCCATAAAGCAATAGATGTAGCGCCGTGCACAGTGTTCCTGGCCCTTCATGGGACCTGTGTGTATTCTTGCTTCTAAGACCACAACATTGTTCATCTCATTTTCTTAGTTCTGAGTGTGCCTTCTTCTCAGGACCAAAACTAATTACTTAACTTTTGTTTGGCTTCTAGAACCCTGATGATTTGTCAAAGACGAATTGCAGAATAGACTGGGCTCACTCACAGACCTGGGCACACTTTCATTATTGTTAAAGGACATGGAAACACTGGGCTGATATACTGGACTACAATTTAGCAACGGCAATACTGTGTCGACAGTAAATGTTCTGTCGGTCACATTATGGATATAGTAACTGTTGTGGGACCTTCCAAAACATGTACAGATACAGCACTTGGCATCCATTCCTGTGTTGGAAAATCAAAGATTTAAGATGATATTAGAAAATATAAGAAAGTCTTTGCTGTAATTCTGCCTTGTCAAGCTTGGCATAACCCTTGTCAAGCTTGGCATAACCCTTGTCAAGCTTGGCGTAACCCTTGTCAAGCTTGGCGTAACCCTTGACAAGAATGACACAGGCTGCCGAGTGGTGGTTCTGTGCATCTCTCTGCCTCATGCTGACTGACTGGCCTCTCCCTCCTACTAACTGTGCCCCTGTCTCCCTCTAGTGCGGTCGTCCCAAGCCCCCCCTGCTCCCCCCCCTCGCGATCCCAGAACCACCCTGAGTGTGGGCCGAGCGAGGGCCAAGTCCATGGTGGCGGGACTTCAGGACATTGGTAAGACTAAGGTTCCAGTGTGTTTGTTGATATCCTTCAGTGCTTTGTCTCGGTTGTATTTTTTCTTTTTCATATGGCAAGCGTTTCCCTTAAAAAGCATAGAGTTCTTTGCAATGCAGTATAGACAGATTAGGTAGATAGAGAAAGAAAAGCTTATATGAAGTTATACAATTAGTGGAAAGTAGTAGAATAGCAAATATGTCTTATATTTTATCCGAAGTTTTTTTTTTTTTTTTTTTTTTTTTTTTTTTTTTTTTTTTTTTTTTTTTTTTTTTTTTCCCCCCACCTTGAAGCCTATAGCGCCTGTAGGCTATTGTGTTTTTCCTTGAGGGCTCCGGTGGTTGGCCCTGCACATTCTGGAGGGTCGTGATGGTTGGCCCTCGGAATGCTATGACGTCTGTGGTGTAGACGAGGCCATCGAATCATCTCTTGTTTTTTTAATTGGTCATAGCCTTATCGCACATGAGTATCCTTGTATGTATAATAATAATAATAATAATGGTAGTAATAATAATAATGTTATTCTCACACGAAGGCATACAGGAAAAACAACAACAACAACACAATATATAGACACGAGGGAATGAACTTAAGTACCAAAGCAAATGTAAAAGCGTAGCAAGGCTTTGATCCAATATAAAGGTAATGGTGCCGATATGACAGTTTGTCTATACAGTAAAACCTCTCATATTCGGACTAATTGGGCCAAGGAGTGGTCCGAGTAATGCAAGGGTCCGAATAATGGGGGGATATGTAAAAAAATAAAAGTAAATAATAATAATAATAATAATAATTAGAAAAATTCTAGGTGAATATATAGGAAATTTCGACCCCTAAAAAATTAAAAATTTAAAAAACTCTAGGTGAATATATATGAAATTTCGACCCCTAAAAAAAAAAAAATAATCTAGGTATATATATGAAATTTCGACCCCTAAAAAACAAAAACAATAGAGAGAAAGAGAAAAAAAAGGAGGAGGAAGAGGTCCGAATAATGTCAAAGTCCGAATACGAGAGGTTTTACTGAACTCTGGATTTCCTTGCATGGATGCATTCGGACAAAAACTGACAAAAATCAATGTGTATAGGCTCCCTTAAATAGCATATAGTTCTTTGCAATGCAGTATAGATAGATTAGGGGAAGAAGAAAGAAAAGTTATATGAGTTATATAATGATGGAAGTATGATAAGATGGCAAATATGAAAGGTTCCAAATACGTACAATTAAAATGCTTAATCCCCTTCTACGTCAATCTTTCCTTTGCTTCTCTAAAAATTGTCTGTTCTTAAAGATTACGAAAAGTACTGAAGTATACCAATTAGTTAGCGCAATAATATAACATCATATCTATAAAATAAGCTATTCTAAAAATTTTCTACTGGTACCATAATTAAATTGTTTCGTTTGGGTCTCAAGGGGTTAATCTTATAGTTTCTTTGCAGCAATTGATAGATTTAGTTATGAACAATGTAACTGTTTTATATGAAAGTTACAATTAAATGTAATTAGTAAGATGGCAAACATGATAAGGTTCCAGACGTACAATTAAAATGCTTAAATAGGTGTTGGCTAATTAGTATTTAGTTATTTACTGTATCTTTACTCTTGCTTTTCCTCTAAGGTAGTAGTTCTTAAGGGTGAGTGTGTCAGTAAGCAGTGGATACTAACCCTTAAGTTATTTTCTTTGCTAATATAATCCTTTACAATAAATTTCAAGATTTGTTTTCTCTCCCTGGCATTATAGTCTTATGACATTTTGTTTGGGATAATTTGAGCTTCAGATAAGTATAAGAATATTTCTTAAGTTATTCCTTCATGCAGCAATTGGCTCTCAAGGTTTTTATCTCTTTCTTGACCTTTCTTGTCCTTTTTATCATTGAAATAACTATATAAAATTCCTTTGCATGTTGCTTCTTTGCCTCCCAGAGCAGATGAAGATAAACTTTTGCTTTGCCAGTCATTGAATGCCACGTTTGCCGCTAATCTTGGGGCACATCAGCCATATATATAATTTTATAAGCATAGGCGTCACGATATTTTACATTATTCCAGTACATTTATCAGTCCTGTGATTACTTATTAACCCCTTCACGCCCAGATCTTTCCTTTGCTATACATAATTGTCTGTCGTTAGCCATACAATTACAAAAAAGTAACTTAATATACCAAATTAGTTAGTGATAAGGACACTAAACAGGTCATATCTATAAAATGTTGCTGATATTCATGAAAAATTGTCTAATGGTTGTCAAATTACAATGGAAATTACGTTCTGGGTCTCAGGGGTTCTGGGTCTCAGGGGTTCTGGGTCTAAGGGGTTCAAGTATCGTAACAATTTTTTCAAGTGAACCCGATCTTTTATTTGCTTTATTTGGCTGATTGAGGACCAAAGCAATTATTTTCAGGGTTCAGGTTCTAAGGTTTTGTGGATGCTGTGGGAATTTGAGAAGGAATATATACATCTTAGGCTCAAAATTTTGTGCATGGAGAAACACGGCTAGGCATGGCATGAAGCACATTCTATGATCATCGCTGCTGTTGTGTTGATGAAAAATGACAACTGTGAATAATGGTTGCATGCATTTTAAAGTAATTATAAAAGTTATTAAATATACAATTAGTAAAATATCAGATACAATAGTTACGTATATGCATTTAGATGTTAAATTTGTTGAACTCATAGATGTGTGAATAAATAAGTCATTTAAGTGAGTTTTAAAGGAGTATTTTAAGTGAGTTTGAATAGCGCGATTATGGCGAGATGTTTGATGAAAGTTGACCTTGAGCGACATTCTAAGCCAAGTGTTAGTATTGGTGACTAGGTAATATTGATTTTGTGAAGGTTAAGGTGGCAAAAATCACTTCCTTATATTCAAAGTTATGAAGAACTACGTATATAGAAAGTACTAACTAAACTAAACTTAACTAAAACTAACTAGAACTAAACTAACTAGAACTAAAGTTTACTACAATATACAGTAAAACCTCTCTTATTCGGACCCTCATTATTCGGACTTTGACATTATTCGGACCTCCTCCTTTTTTTTTTTTTTTTTTTTTTTTTTCTCTCTCTTTAGGGGTCGAAATTTCCTAGCTATATATTATACACCTAGATTTTTTTTTTTTTTTTTTTTACATATCCCCCCCATATATAATATATATAATCAACCCATTATTCGGATTCTTGCATTACTCGGACCACTCCTTGGCCCAATTAGTCCGCATATGAGAGGTTTTACTGTATATGACCCGATGATTCCGCTAAGCATAAATGGTGTTTGGAAGAAGTGGCCGTGTGACGAGAGGGGAATGGCAATGAGTGTTGAGTTTGTGAGGTGAATAAGTTTAATGAGGGAAGAATTGCCAGCTTCCAAAATATGAACCAAATATCAGTAGTGTCAGTGTGAGATAAATGAAGTACGAAGAAGATTTTGTGCTTTTAGTGTGAGGTGATTGGAGTATGAGGAAGATTTGGAGCTTTTAGTGTGAGGTGATTGGAGTATGAGGAAGATTTGGAGCTTTTAGTGTGAGGTAATTGGAGTATGAGGAAGATTTGGTGCTTTTAGTGTGAGGTGATTGGAGTATGAGGAAGATTTGGAGCTTTTAGTGTGAGGTGATTGGAGTATGAGGAAGATTTGGAGCTTTTAGTGTGAGGTGATTGGAGTATGAGGAAGATTTGGAGCTTTTAGTGTGAGGTGATTGGAGTATGAGGAAGATTTGGAGCTTTTAGTGTGAGGTGATTGGAGTATGAGGAAGATTTGGAGCTTTTAGTGTGAGGTTATTGGAGTATGAGGAAGATTTGGAGCTTTTAGTGTGAGGTGATTGGAGTATGAGGAAGATTTTGTGCTTTTAGTGTGAGGTAATTGGAGTATGAGGAAGATTTGGTGCTTTTAGTGTGAGGTGATTGGAGTATGAGGAAGATTTGGAGCTTTTAGTGTGAGGTTATTGGAGTATGAGGAAGATTTGGAGCTTTTAGTGTGAGGTGATTGGAGTATGAGGAAGATTTGGAGCTTTTCGTGTGAGGTAATTCGAGTATGAGGAAGATTTGGAGCTTTTAGTGTGAGGTGATTGGAGTATGAGGAAGATTTGGAGCTTTTAGTGTGAGGTGATTGGAGTATGAGGAAGATTTGGAGCTTTTAGTGTGAGGTTGATTGGAGTATGAGGAAGATTTGGAGCTTTTAGTGTGAGGTGATTGGAGTATGAGGAAGATTTGGAGCTTTTAGTGTGAGGTGATTGGAGTATGAGGAAGATTTGGAGCTTTTAGTGTGAGGTGATTGGAGTATGAGGAAGATTTGGAGCTTTTAGTGTGAGGTGATTGGAGTATGAGGAAGATTTGGAGCTTTTAGTGTGAGGTGATTGGAGTATGAGGAAGATTTGGGCTTTTAGTGTGAGGTATTGGAGTATGAGGAAGATTTGGAGCTTTTAGTGTGAGGTGATTGGAGTATGAGGAAGATTTTGTGCTTTTAGTGTGAGGTGATTGGAGTATGAGGAAGATTTGGTGCTTTTAGTGTGAGGTAATTGGAGTATGAGGAAGATTTGGTGCTTTTAGTGTGAGGTTATTGGAGTATGAGGAAGATTTGGAGCTTTTAGTGTGAGGTAATTGGAGTATGAGGAAGATTTGGAGCTTTTAGTGTGAGGTGAAAGAGATGTTGGCAGTATCAGTGTGAGATAATTGAAATATGAGGAAGATTTAGTACCATTAGTGTGAGGTAATTGAAGTATGAGGAAAATTTGGTGTTTTTAGTGTGAGGTGAAAGAGCCCTTGATTTGATGTTTTTAGTGTGAGTTGAAAGAGATGTCGGCAGTAACAACAGAGGTGCTTGAAGTATGAGGAAGATTTGGTGTTTTTAGTGTGAGGTGTCAGCAGTAACAGCAGAGGTGAGTGCATTCATCAGTGTGTCATCCTTGAGGTGAGTGCGTTCATCAGTGTGTCATCCTTGAGGTGAGTGCATTCATCAGTGTGTCATCCTTGAGGTGAGTGCGTTCATCAGTGTGTCATCCTTGAGGTGAGTGCATTCATCAGTGTGTCCACTGTGTCATCCTTGAGGTGAGTGCATTCATCAGTGTGTCATCCTTGAGGTGAGTGCATTCATCAGTGTGTCCACTGTGTCATCCTTGAGGTGAGTGCATTCATCAGTGTGTCATCCTTGAGGTGAGTGCATTCATCAGTGTGTCATCCTTGCGTTGACGTGTGAGGCATGCATGGTGCCTCATTCACCCTCCTAGTGGACGATAACTGACTGCTGCACTCTGCCCCTCTGCCCCCTAGAAGCCCTGGATGTCAGCATGAGGGAGAATGGGGATCTGATGTCACGTTCTGCCGGAGATCACTATGGGGTGGGGCTGTACGGCTCGCCCCACGGCACCCCCATAGGTACCCCGGTCGCCCAACCCGGCCCCAAAGTTGCATCCATTAAGGCGCGGCCGAGCTCAAAACGCATGACGGCGGCGGAGGTGGAGGACCTATTCCAGCATGGCACCTCCTCCCCCCCCACCAGTCCCTCCTCGCGCCCCCCCCAGGTGTACGCCAGTGTGGCAGAGATGAAGAAGGCCAAGGTGGGTCTTTGTCTAAATCATCGGCATTACTCATTTCTTCCTTTTTCTATTTTTCTTCCTTGCAGATGGGTACAAGGCTTGTTGAACTGAATACTTTGAGTTAATTAATATGTGTCTGCCTTATTCCTCCAAATGGGAAACCTCTCTCTATATAGGTATAGTATATGCGTATAAAGTTTCATGAGACGTGTATAGTTGTCCTGTCATGGCATCAATGGACGCAATCGGTGGACACAATCTAACCTGATGTTTCATAATGTTAGAGACACAAGACTTGAACAGTGTGCCGATGTAGGGCCATTTATAGTGTTATTTCCAGGACACTGGTTCTGTCTCTCAGCCTTAATATGATTGAAATATTTGAATTTGTACACTCACTCGTGGAAGTCTCTGCTAATCTTTTTTTTTTTTACTTTTATGCCCTATGAGGGTTTTTTAATGGATGTTTGGCCCAATTTATTTGTCAGCATTATTTTCACACTTTTTTTTTTATTTGATTTGACTACTGAGCATCCATCTCTTTTTACTTAAGAAATTTGAATTACATATGATCCGTGCTGTCCCACAAGACACCCTTGATGGCTAACACATTGTCCCCTCGCCAGGCTATGAAGTCCCGGCACATGGCCAAGCTCAGCCGCCTGCACAAGATGTTCCGCTCCACGCCGGACCTCAAGGCCGGGGCCACGGCCACCCTGCCGGCCACCTCCGCCGCGGACAAGCGCAAGTCCATCTCCCAGGAAGACCTGTTCATCCCCACCCTGAATGGCCAGGGATCACGACACTCCCTGGCGTGTCCGCCGCGCCGCTCCTCCACGCTGGGGAGGAGCACTGGTGGCGGGGGGTCTCTCGGGTCTAGGGACTCGTGGCCCAGCGGGGAGGACGACGAGGATGACGAGGAAGAGGAGGAGGAGAGCAGCGACTCCCCTAACCGCTCCCCGGGGCCCGTGGAGTACAGGATGCTGCGCCGCTCCCAGTCGGCGGTCAATGCGGCCATGTTACGCCGGGCCGGCCTGCACCCGCCACCCACCCACCCTCCGCCCCCTCCACCCCTCGGCCAGCTGGTGAAGCTGGACATCAGCCGCTCCAAGAGTGACTATGCGGCGGTGGGTGTGGCGCCTTCCACCCCAGACTCTGCTCCACTCTCGCCGGCCATCCAGTCTAGCTTCCGCCCTGCAGACAATGCCAAGCTATATGCCTCCCCGGAGGAAGTAAAGGCCGTCGGGTACCGCAGCCCAGACTCAGCCGGCCGCAAGGGTACCAGCGCCAAGACCCGTTCCCAGAGTTTACCGCCCAGCACTTCCCGGCCCAGCGTGCAGCGAGGCTCCCCCGAGAGGGCTGCCCAGGCCGCCTACTCCGCCTCCACCTACTCCACCTTCCGGGGCGAGGGGCGTGAGGGCAGCAGGAGCCAGGAGCCACTCACACCGCCAGCCACGGCACCCACCCGACCTCCCGTCAGCGACGCCGTGACTTACGCCAGACCCAAGAACAATCGCAGCGTGCAGGACAATGTGGAGACCGGCTCCCCTAGCCGGGCGTGTCTCCAGGGGGTCCGCAGCGCCCCCCCCGCCACCCCAGCCCCAGACATCCCTGACCCGGACTACAGCTCTGATGAACAATCCTCTGCCGCCCCCTCACTATCACTAGATGACCCCAGGAAAGCCAGGACCCTCAAAAGAAGAAGCAGTCGGTAGCTTTCTCACCCAACTTGGTGACGACAGCGGGACCCCCGACGCCACTCCAGCAGGACGCCGACGGGCCTCACTACGCCGCCCCCGCCAGGAGCCCAGGCGCCCCTGGGACCCCTGGGACCCCTGGGACCCCTGGGACCCCTGGGGGGCAACTTCAGGGACATGATTGCACAAAAAGCAGCTGAGAGAAAATCCAGACAGAATGACGGACCTGAGGGCTCACAGTCAGCCAATTCTAGCCCAGCCAAGAGACTCAACAATGGGAATGGGAATGGCAATGGCAATGGGGCTCTCGGAGATGCCATCCAGGAGTCGGCACTGTTTAACCGACAACGAGAGAAGACTTCCCCCGCCCCGCATGTCGTCCGGCCGGCGTCCGCACCCAGCGAAGACCTCAAGACGGGCCGCATCATGAGGAACTCCAAGTCCTGCCCCAGCGAGTTCCTGGAGGATGGCGACAACTCGTCCAGCGGCGTGAGCAGCGATCAGGACCCGGGTGAGGCCTACGTCACCGTCATCAACACAGAGTCGGACACTATTTCTGCCGCGCCTGGAGGTGGCTCGGACAGGTTTATAGGTCGTCAGGGATCCCGCGACGACAGTTCAGAAGCTTCGGAGAGTTCGGACGAGGCCAGTGACCGCACGTGGATTTTGACGAACGAGCGCACTGGCGAGCGCAGCGATTCGAGCCGGGACAGCGACTCCAACGGTGCACGGCGATCCGGCTCGCTGACCCGCAACGCTGTGTCTCTGGTGAAGCTGCCGCCGCCCCAGGAGACCATCGAGGCTGACCTGGAGGGGGAGGGAACCAGACAGGGGGACCAGGACACACTCAGTACAGTCTCCTCCCTCAGTAGCCTCTCCTCAGGGTCAGGCGGAAGCGGAGGGGAGCGAGAGAGGTCACACCCACCCCTTATTCAAACCCAGCAGCACTCCCTCCCTACTGCGTCTCATCCACAAATGCGATCCACTTTACCCAGAACACCAACCGTCGTGTCTCGGGCTGTCTCGGCGCCACCCCAGACCACTCACATGAAGGGAACAATAGGCGGCTCAATGGCTCGCGGCCGCCCCCGGGACCAGCTGTGGGGGGCGGAGGGGGAGGCGGTAGGGATGATGCGGGAGAAGAGCGCACCGCCTGCTGGTCGCGCCTACAAGGGCAAGAGCATTGACTCAGGGGAAGCAGAGTACGAACGCAGCATTGAGGAGTCTTTGCAGCTAATCCGCATGCATATGGACTCCTTGAATGAGGTGAACACACTGGCTGGTGTGCCCGGGGCTGGTGGAGGAGGAGGAGGAGGTGGAGGTGGTGGTGGAGGAGGAGGAGGAGGTGGAGAAATGGTGCTAGCTCCTCCTCCAGAATTTTGTGACATGTCCCTGGCATCTGAGCAACACCCACGCAGGAACAAAACCGTAATTCACATCTCCAGTCAGGACACTCAGGACCCACCGGTTAGCTTGGTGTCCGGGCCGTCCAGACTGCACCACCACCATCATCACCACATGCACCATCACCATCAACAGCAGCAGCAGCAGCAGCAACAACTACAACAACAGCAACTACAACAACAGCAGCTACAACAACAACAACAACTACAACAACAGCAGCTACAACAAATACAACAACAACAACATCTACAGCAGCTACAACAAGAAGAAGAGCAGGAGCAAGAGGAGGACACACCACAGTTCCGACACAAGACGCTCACAGAATGGACCACGAGGGACACCACGCAATGGCTGGAGAGTATATTCATGCCGGAGTACAAGGATTCATTTGAAGAGCAAGACATAGATGGTAGGAAGCTGATGGGGCTGAACAATGACGCTCTGATCAACCTAGGAGTGAGGCGAGTTGGGCATAGGGTGAGCATGGAAAAGTCTCTGAAGCGGTATAAACCCACGGAACGTATTGATCTTTGATTCGAGAGCAGTTGGTAAGCCATCCCTCCCTGTGGTGGGGGCTGCCAAGGAACCAACGATCCTCTGTGCTGTCAACGGGCCATTCGTTTTTCATACTTAAGGTTAGTGGTGGATGTGTATGATTCTTGTGTTTGGTGTTTATGAACTACATCGATGAAGCCCTCAGGGTCCCAAGAATTATTTTCCTGGAGACATGTCCATTTTTTCATTCATTAATCTTCATGGTCATTTTCACCAAGCCTTCATTCTTCATTGCGTCATATTTGAGTGTTGAGAAGCCGGTGTGTACTAGGTGTAGTCTCTTTGCCTAAAAACGTCCAACTTGTGAACTCCTGAAACTCCAGACAATAACAGAAAGAAATTGTATTCCTAGTTTAAAGACAAAGATTTTGAATTTTCTCAAAATCTATTATGTAATTTATAATCACTAATAATTCTAAAAGCTATATGTGTCATCGTAATAATTATGTCAGAAACGTTGAAGTGCAGACTTAACATAAGATGATGAGGTGGTACACAGAGTATTCAGTTCCTATATCAATATTTTCTTAAGTGTTAAAGCAGAGAAAAGGAACTCCAGTATTTTTATTTAGGATACAACTTATAAAAACTTAACATCACGTGTCACAATAATTGGTATTGCTGCAAAGCCCAACAGCTGCTGAGTCAATAGCCTGGCGGGAACCTTAGTGTGTATCCATCAATATTATATTCCTTGCCAGCTCCTGAAAATACCCTGCATGCTAGGTAGTCTCATCACAGACTGTCGCCATTGCCAATTTTTATACCTGTAACATTTTATATATAAAAGTATATACAATATACATATATGATATATATATATACAGTACATATATATATAGCGTTACGCACCGTACTATTTGAAGACGTGCCCGAGTGCTGGAGAGAGAAGTGGGGAAGTGGTCTTAGTTGTGGAGCAGAAAATGAGTGCACAGCTTCTGTTTGTACAAAGAAAGGTTGTTGATAGTGTACATATTATTACTGGATCCTTAACCCTTCACTCAGCACAGCAACCTTGTGTATATATGTATGGTTCTCTTTGCTAGTGACTTGTCCATTCTGTCTGCCAACTTTGTGTGTGCCAAAATGCTTCATGCCGTGAGGTGTGATCGAGAGCTGAGGGAACCGAGATTGTGTGTGTGTCTATGCCAAGCAATTTATATACAAGTATTCACGTCTTTTTTATCATATTTGTGTATTGACAGACTCTTACAGATGCAGGCTATGGTAATTTTAGTTTGAATGCCAAATAAGCAATAATAAGAAGACCCCACAATGGGTAGTCGATCTGTTATGCATTGATATCTCTCAGACCTGGATAATTCTCATGAGCACTGCTATCCAAAGTAATTATAAGTTTTAATAATAAAGTGAAACAAGTGTGGTTCATAACAGGGGCAGAATTTCCTCGTGTGTTGTTCCAGGTTTGAAAAGTTAATGCCTGCAATGTGACTGTGTTTGGCAGGGAAGAATTATTGTGAGCGTTTCAGAATTTCTTGGTGGCATTTGCAGTTTGTGTGGGCTAAAGAAACATGGGAGAGGAAGAGTGTGTGGAAGTAATGGAGAGAGATGAAGTTAGATGATTGTTTTGGAAGCTCGTTCAAGTATCAATGGTTAAAGCAGTTAGTCTTATGAACTAACTTGAAGATTAATCGATGTACTAAGGTATGTGAGCTGACCTGACATGAGCAAAATATTTGATAGTGAGTGAACAGCATTTTTCTACAGAGCTATCAATACAGTGTCACTCCACAGGTTTTGAGAATGGTGGAGTATTGTAGTGACTCTATGGTTTGTTGTACCACACAGCAACATGCAATAAACAGTGGCAGTAGACCCAGCTATACTTGGCTCATGAGCTGCACATGTCAAAAACTATCAAGCCATGAAAACTGACTCCAGAAGCTTGAGCCTTGAGATATCACAAGCAGCAAAACTTTCCTTAATCTCACAAGCCATGAGTGAACGCGCAAACGCCTCCGTAGACAAACCAAACTGAATCAAACTTATTAATGCCAGCGCGTCAGGAGTGCCTAGGAAGTGCCATGTACGTACTTCAGTCAACGCTTCCTTTGATTTTGTGTGAGGGTCGTGAGAACGGGGTGCAGTCAGTTCGTACACAAGTTGTTTCGTACACCAGTAGATTCGTACACCAAAAAGTTGTTTCGTAGTGTATATGAAACCATAGTCGCAACGTTTCGTACACTCAGCTCAGAGGGGAACTTGACTACTTGTGTTACGAAACGACACTAGGTATGTACGAAAACACTCAAAATCAGTGTACGAAACAAAAAAATCCTGGATACGAAACAACTTTTGTACGAAACTCCCTGTAACCGTGAGAACATTACTCTTGTAGGTGAGGCGAGTCCTTTGCCCCACCACCCACCACTCTTTATATCCCGCTCTCAGCCACACAGGAGCTAAATGGTGCTGACATTTACACAGACATTCATCTGACTTCATGTT
Organism: Chionoecetes opilio; assembly: GCA_016584305.1. Lineage (NCBI taxonomy): Eukaryota > Metazoa > Arthropoda > Malacostraca > Decapoda > Majidae > Chionoecetes > Chionoecetes opilio. The sequence goes on from JACEEZ010019177.1 coordinate 64,163, forward strand.
ATTGGCAGGTTAGGCTTTTGTTTATACCCTGTGTTCAGCTCAGTGATTTATTTCCCTCAGTGCGGGGAGGGTGCCGTGAGCCCCGCCCCGCCCCCCTCTAGTCTGTCCGCTGGCAGTGCATCTTGTCTAGCGGATCTTTATCTAATACAAAATTGTTTACAAGTTTTATTATTTATCCAGAGATATGTATGTGCATCTGTGCTCAATAAAGTTTAATACTTTTAATGAGTAGCCTTTCTTGACTATATATATATATACACATCTTGAAGGTTATATAACGAGTATAAGGCCCCATCATATGTGTGTTGGACGATGTCGTGTGGAGGTATCCAGAATTTAGGCTGTTCAGATATGGCAACCCTAATTAACCCCTTCACGCCCAGATCTTACCTTTGCTATAAAATTTTTTGTTGTCGAACCATAAAATTTAGAAAAGTCACTAAATATACCAAATTAGTTAGTGGACAAGGATACTAAACAGGTCATATCTATGAAATATTGCTTATATTCACAAAAATCGTCTTATGGTACCCAAATTACAATGGAATTACGTTCTGGGCCTCAAAGGGTTAAGTCTAAGGTTGGTAGATGATTGTATTGGTAACACTTGCTTGTTCAGTGCTTTCATATACCCTCAATAACACCATAGTCGCCACTGCACTAATGTCGCCAGGCATATATTACAAATTTTAGCATCACTTCAGATTTGTATGTTTCATTAAAGAGGCATGCACAGTAGTTTATATTATGTACATGTCTTCAGTGGCACATACAAGTCTGTAGTGATGCTAATACTCTTAATATTCGCAAGTAAAATTCCCCTGGCGACATTAGTGCAGTGGCGACTAGACCAAGGGCGTAGCCAGAGGGGGGGGCCAATGGGGCCATGGCCCCCAATTCAACACATCTACTTTAGGAGTGTATGGTATAATTTCATCAATTTTACTATATTGAATATCATGCAAAGAACCAATAAATGACCCCCCATAGGGCTCAATATGCCCCCAATTAAGTCATATCTTCAAAAAAATTCTGTGGGGGGCTTACAGAGCCTCCCAGACCCCCAGCTGATTAAGGCACCCACCCCTCAACCATCATTGGGAGGTGGCCCCCCCCAATTATTTTTCCTGGCTACGCCCTTGGACTAGACGGTAGCTGTTTCCAATTTTTCCATACGACTGTGAATGAATGTGGTGATTAATATAAGTTTAATGATGAGATTATTAATGTTGAGAAGCCTTTTATTTATCATAGGACAAGATAAATGAAATAACTGATGCATAGATCAAAGACTACTCTATACTGGACTTGCTACTCATTTTGGGCTATTTCCAGTGGAGGCCAGTTTTGCAATTCCTGACATTTTCAAACATCACTCCCTTTTCCCTTCCTATGGTTTATCAGTATATATGATATACCGTTATCTTCGTAAATGTTTGTTCTATAATATTATCAAATAAAAAACAGTAAAATGCAATAAAGAAATGCCATTATGAGAGAGTTAAGAAATATGCATGAACTTAATAATCACTTGAACTCATCGCCATTTAATATTTTGCGAGAAAACATTTTAGATGCTAACGATAGAAAGAAGCGGATTTTCATTAGCTTTCCATTGATATATTTAGTTTTCTGATAAATTAATCATAACCATGCATAAATTAGCGTTAACTAAAAAAATAACATCATCTATCGGGATAATTACCCGATGGATGATGTTATTTATTTAGTTAACGCTAATTTATGCATGGTTCTAATTCATTTATCAGAAAATGAAATATAGCAATGGAAAGCTAATTAAATTCCGCTTCTATTGATATGTTGCATGTAAAAAGTCTTCACGCAAAATATCAAATTGCGATGAGTTTTTAAGTGAATATAAGTTCATGCATATTTCTTCAGAGTCTCATAATGGAATTTCTTTAGTGTATTTTACAGTTTTTTATTTGATAATATTATAGAACAAACATTCACGAAGATAACAGTGTATCATTTATACTGATATGCCATAGTCTACTGTATTCATGGAACACTTTTTTACTTGCCGATACGATTGATGATGTTATTTTTTTAGTTAACGCTAATTTAGGCATGGTGGTAATTCATTTATCAGAAAACAAAATATATCAATGGAAAGCTAATGAAAATCCGCTTCTTTCTATCACTAGCATCTAAAATGTTTTTTCGCAAAATATTAAATGGTGAAGAGTTTAAGTATATATTGAGGTCATGCATATTTCCTCACTCTGTCATAATGGCATTTCTTTAGTATATTTTACTGTTTTTTATTTGATAATATCATAGAACAAACAGTTACGAAGATAACGGTATATCATATATACTGATAAACCTTAGGAAGGGAAATAGGGGTGATGTTAAAAAATGGCAGGAATCGCAAAACTGGCCTCCACTGGTCATGGGCGGGTTGGCGCGGGGCACGAGTACCAAGTCCAGTACGTATAGAGTAATCTTTGCATAGATAGAAGATAGATGGAATAATAAGATAGAATAGATAGATAGATAGATAGTAGATAATAATAAGATAGATAGATATAATAATAAGATAGAATAGATAGATAGATAGATAGATATATAATAAGATAGAATAGATAGACACATAGATATATAATAAGATAGAATAGATAGATATATAATAAGATAGAATAGATAGACAGATAGATATATAATAAGATAGAATAGATAGACACATAGATATATAATAAGCTAGAATAGATAGACAGATAGATATATAATAAGATAGATAGATAGATATATAATAAGATAGAATAGATAGATAGATAGATAGATAATAAGATAGAATAGAGATAGATAGATATATAATAAGATAGAATAGATAGATAGATATAATAATAAGATAGATGGATCAAAGGGGCAAAGCAAACCTTGTTTTGTTCAATGCCTCAAAAACCCAATTTCTTCACCTATCTACTCGACAAAACCTACCAGACAACTATCCCATCTTCTTCAATGACACTCAACTGTCTCCTTCTGCAATGAACATTCTTGGACTATCCTTTACTAAAAATCTGAACTGGAAATCTCACATCTCATCTCTTGCTAAAACAGCTTCTAAGAAGTTAAGTGTGCTGTGGCGTCTGCGTCCTTTTTTTTCTCCCTCCCAATTGCTTGCTCTCTACAGGGGCCTTATCCACCCATGTATGGAGTATGTCTCACATGTTTGGGGAGGATCCACTCATACAGCTCTCCTAAACAGGGTTGAGTCAAAAGCTTTTCGTCTCATCAACTCCTCTCCTCTGACTGACTGTCTTCATTCAATCTTTAAATCACTGCCGCAATATTGCTTCTCTTGCTCTCTTCTACCGTTATTTTCATGCTCACTGCTCTTCTGAACTTGCTAACTGCATGCCTCCCCCCTCCCGCGGCCTCGCTGCACAAGACTTTCTACTCATTCTCATCCCTATTCTGTCCATCTTCCTAATGCAAGAGTTAATCAGTATCTTTACACTTTCATCCCTTTCACTGGTAAACTCTGGAACTCTCTTCCTGTTTCTATTTTTCCACTTTCCTATGACTTAAATCTTTTCAAAAGAAGAGTAACAAGACACCTCCCGAACTAAATTGGCTCACCCCTCTTTTTTATTTTACTCTCTTACTGTCTTCTTTATAGGGACTGGCAACTAAGCGGGCTTTGTGTTACCCATTTTTGTTGTGCCCTTGGCCAGTCCTTTATGATGTAAAAAAAAGAAAAAAAGAAAAAGAAAAAAAAATATGCAATAAGATATGATAGATAGATATAATAAGATGGAATAGATAGATAGATATAATAAGATAGAATAGGTAGATGATAGGTAGATATAATAAGATAGAATAGATAGATATAATAAGATAGAATAGGTAGATAGATAGATATAATAAGATATAATAGATAGATAGATATAATAATAAGATAGAATAGATAGATAGATAGATATAATAATAAGATAGAATAGATATAGACAGATATAGATAGATAGATAGATATAATAAGATATAATAGATAGATAGATATAATAATAAGATAGAATAGATAGATAGATAGATAGATAATAATAGATAGAATAGATAGATAGATAGATAGATAGATAGATATAATAATAAGATAGAATAGCAACTTCCCTGATATAGGCAAGGGCGCGAGGCATCAGCTGATCAGTAGCAGGGGCGGCGGCCTCCCGTACACACCCACGCACGCCCTCACGCCCACTCAGTCATTCTATACCTGTGTTACCTTCGTTATCACTGTCAAGAAGTGTCACGCCCTTGCACTGCTACGCCAGGACGTCACTGGGAACAGCTTAAGGTAGGTGAGCAGTGTATAGAGTTAATGGTCTATATTACAACAATACCCTTTCTCCTATATGTCAATTTCCTTTATTTTTTTCTCGAATATCTCTTCCTTCGCTCCCTAAACACATTAACTCACTTGAATGACGTATTATTACTGACTTAATATATATTGCCTGACGCTACAAAACTATTACCTACAGGCAACGTGACATAACAGGTTTTGAGATAGTTAATATATACCAAGGTTGACGTTAAGTTGTAATTAAGATAGTTTGTAAATGTTGATGTATGTTTTTAGCAGACGATCTTTTGTGGCGCTCGTGATTTTTTTTAGTGATTATATTATTTTATTTATTTATTTATTTGCAGACTTTATTTCTTCGCGCCCATTATTTTATTTTTTATTTGATTATTTTATTTTTTTATTTTTTATTGGCAGACGATATTTTGTGGCGCCCATTAATTTTTTATATGCTATTTTTTTTTTTATTTATTTATTGGCAGACGATATTTTGTGGCGCCCGTTATTTTTTTTTATTTTTTTTTTTTTATTTGATTGCAGACTTATTTTGTGGCGCCCATTATTTATTTTTTATTTGATTATTTTATTTATTTTGTTTATTTATTGGCAGACGATATTTTGTGGCGCCCGTTATTTTTTATTTTATTTTTTATTTTTTATTTATTTATTTATTGGCAGACGTTATTTCCTGGCGCCCGTTATTTATATTTTATTTTGCTGGTAGATAATTTTATTTATTTATTTATTTATTTTGAATTAATTAGTGTATATAACTTTCAAGAGCGATACAGTATTTCACGGCCTCTTGTAGCTTCCTTTTTTTATTTTCTTAAGTATTTACGTAACTCATTTATGTTGTATTTATGTGGGTTTAGGTTTAGTTAGGTTATTATATTTATGTTTAAGAAAATATTAATGGAGAAGAAATAGCTTATGCGGGAGGGAGGGAGGAGTGATTGGGTGGCTAACTGGTTATTCGATCGCTGTTGTTACTTGGGTTCGAATCCCCACTTGCTGCTTGATTCATTCTTACGTGGTGGGCAACTGGCAATTATATCTAACAACCTCGTTATTGGTAGTTTAGTACGCGTTAATTGCCTAGTTGGTAGTCAAGTACTGTTATTATTTTTCATCTGAGTGCTGTGAAGGGATAAAAGTGGATACATATGGTAAAGGGATAAAAAAATGTGAATAAGAGATTAAAAAAAGTGGATAAAAGGGATAAAAAAAAGTGGATAATATGTATAAGAGATAAAAAAAAAATTGGATATAAGTGGATACAAAAACACGGCTATATAGCCGTGTTTTTGTCGTCCAAGCATCGTCTTGGTACGAAGACCGTTTTTTCTCGCAATTGAAAACGGATTGGTTTCTGCGACAAAAACACAACAAGCTTGGTAGGGGCCGAAATAATAATCAGTCCAAAACATTGCAAACAATATCACAAAGCAGTATAACACACATTTCAGCAAGTGTTATTGGAGTGGTCTTCGTAATCCAAGACGGTGCTTGGACGACAAAAACACGGCTGAAATCGGAAAAATGAAATCGGGTAATTTTTCCCGATTGATGAGGTTATTTATTTAGTTAACGCTCATTTATACATGGTTCTAATTTATTTATCAGAAAATTAAATATATCAATGGAAAGCTAATGAAATTCCGCTTTTATTGATATTCTCCATGTAAAATGTTTTCGAGCAAAATATTAAATGGGAGCTGGCGCTGGTGAATGCATATTTCTTGAGAGTCTCATAATGGCCTTTCTTTAGTGTGTTTTACGGTTTTTTATTTGATAATATTATAGAACAAACATTTCCGAAGACAGCAGTATATCTTTTATACTGATAAACATATATTTGGTAGGGGAAAAGTACCATAAGCTGGCAAACACGGGCGGCAAGTGGAGCTTGTTGGTCCTCCAGCTCCTTCCGAAGGGCGGCATTTGGCTTGAAGACGCTAGGTCGTGACGTCAGTGCAAGACACCTGTATGGATAAAAGGGTTAAAAAATGGATAATATGGATAAAAAAAGTGGATAAAAGATGGATAATGAGTGGATAAAAGTAGCAACGTTCAGTCAAGAGTTGTAAGAATCACTATTTTTTTTTCTTTTTCATTCGGTGCTTCGATCAATTTATTACTTATTTTATTATTATTTTTACAGAACTGCGATGGTAAAGATGAGGCGAGATTTGGTCGGGGCTCAGTATACGTGCGTGGCTTCTGTAGTTATGCTGAATCATAGACCACTGAGATATATAAGTGGTGTATGTTTTAGTGGTCTACGGGTGAATCCATGAACCGTAGGAGTAGATAATTATATAATAGTCGTTTTTCCACGTAGTATTATGATTTATTACAGTGAAGTTATAAAGTTGAAATAATTGGTACCGTAGACATAAATATTGTAAGCTTTATCTATATTATGTGGTCACGATATAATAGTACGTAGATATTTAGGGTACCACAATTTTTATTTTTATTTTTTATTTACTAATATATTTTTTTTTATTCGCGCGTCACGTGAAAGGAAGTTCTTTTTATTTATTTTTTATTTATTTATTATTTTTTTTTTCCCTTAACAGATCCCTCGCATTATAATTTTTCACTTGCTTAGGTTATTAGATAAAGGCTGGATAACAAATTTGGATGTGTGAAAGTACACCGCGCGTTGAATGAAAAAGGTTCGAGAAATGTCAGATTAGCTTTAAATGTTGACTTATTTGATTGTGATTGATTTGATTGTGTTTTTTGAGTATGTATGTAGGAGATTATGATTTGTGCGGTAGGTGGTGTTTGCTGCTCTCAGTATTGATGACAACTTCTCTCTTTGATTGATGCAAGTGCAATTAATGACTAGCCTACGTGGTTTGTGTGTGTCAGCTACCGTAGATAACAGTAAAGTCGCCACCTGCAATCATGTCGCCAGGCGCCATATATTACGAATTATAGCATTACTACTGATTTGTATGTGCCACTGAAGATGATACACAGTAGCTTATATCATGACTGTATAATCTACTCTGTTTCAGCGTTGTTTTATGCTTTGTATCTGCGAGTATATACGGTTTCAAATTTCGCTACTCGTTTTTTTTTTCGGGCGACGACGACAGCGGTAGGACACAGCAAATAAACACTAGATGGCGACTTTATTGTTGGTAGCCACTTTGTAGATATTTTTGTCATTTGTTCATTTATAGCCATAATATGACGCATATGAAGACACAAAATGACACACTCTCCAGATAGCCCCTTCTAACTTTCCTGAAATCATGGATGTAGAAATGTAAGTATTAACGCCACCACACGTCTGTAAACAGAAAAAAAAGTTGTCCTGGCGACTTTACTGTTATCTGCGGTAGCGAAACCTTGGCAATGGAGAGTAGTTGCAGTGTTCACCAACTAAAACGTATATAGTTGAGGGTGTTTAGATGCACCGAGGAACAAATTAAGCTGGGGGAGGAGAGATGACAAACTGATCGAGGGAGGGAAATGGCCCGGGGATGGACGTTGAGTGGAAAGTAAATTTATAAGCCGAGGTAGTGTAGGCATGTTTATAGGATGAAGTGATGATTGTGGATGGTGAAACGTTTGTGGAGGAGAACTTGGGATCGAGTGGTGTATATTGTTTTAACCCCTTCACGCCCAGATCTTTCCTTTGCTATATAAATTCGTCTGCTGTCAGTCATAAAATTACGAAAAGTGACTGAATATACCAAATTAACTAGTGGACAAGGATACTAAACAGGTCATATCTATTAAAATATTGCTTATAGTCACTAAAAATCGTCTTATGGTACTCAAATTACAATGGAAATTACTTTCTGGGTCTCAAGGGGTTAACAAGGGTGTAGGCTGCAGTAGTGAATATATATTATATGACGTGTTGATGGGAAGAAAAAAATATGTGAGCGTGATTTTTTGACAGATTCTGAAGGAAGATACGTAGTAGCAGTAGGCCTACTACTCCCGCAAAATCGAGGCACAGTTCTAAATAGCAAGCAATTTTCTTAATCCTGTACGTGTGTATGTCAGAGCTATAATAGTTATTAGAGATTTATTTCCTTGATTTTAACTTTATAGTTATTAGAACCCGCGTTAGCTAAGTATGGGGTAAAATTGAAAGGGTGTTTAGAGAAAATGGTCCAGTTGTTCTAAAGTCCCGCTAGATGTCCTTCTTATCGCCCCGCCTCCCCACGTGTGCCTCTGCCTGCCTGCCACCCTCGCCTCTCTCTCCCTCTCTCCCTCTCTCTCTCTCCACCCTCGCTCCCTCCCCGCGCCACCCTCCCGTCGCCGCCCCTGGGATTGAAAATGAAGGTTACGCAGAGCCAATACGCGCCCGTTATTATTATATGCAGCCATTACTCCTTCGTCTGCGTGCAATATAACATTCCGTACTGATGCGAAATATTATTATCCCCTTCACGCCCAGATCTTTGCTACATAAAATCGGCTGTTGTTAGCCATAAAATTACGAAAGGTAACCAAATTAGTTAGTGGAAAAAGATACTAAGCAGGTCATATCTAAAAAAATATTGCTTATAGTCACTAAAAATCGTTAATGGTACCCAAAGTACAATGGAAATTACGTTCTGGGTCTCAAGGGGTTAATCATATTATATCTTGTAGGTAGTCTATTATTTTCTAGCCTACTTTCTACTACTACATCTTTCTATTGTCTACTACTTTCTACATACTACTATATACATACAACTTTCCTTACCTACTGATGCGAAATATTTATTTATCATATAATCGTGTAGGTATTTGCAATTTTGTGGTCAATATTTCCTTCGAGATTATTATTTTTTTTTTTTTTTTTTTTTTTTTTTTTTTTTTTAGTCAGCGATATTGAAATCTATCTTTTTTTCACTTGTAGGTTTTGTAGCAATGTATTTTTTATTTATTGGCTACATACCATTCCTTTCCTTACCTATACTGATGCGAAATATTGATCATAAAACTTGTATTTGCATATATTGTGACAAATACTTTCCTTCTTGCAATCATTTCTTCCTCATTTCCTTCATTTTTTCTACTCGTGATTTTTTTCATTATTATTTATGATATTGAAATCTATCTTTTTTTCACTTTTAGGTTATGTATCAATATGTATATATTTGTTTTTTTTGACGAATTTATCCCTCACACAAAATATGGAAAAAATATAATTGGTTGATAGTTATAATATAATTTAAATGTCGATAGCAAAAGTAGCTAGGATTAACCCCTTCACAAGTTCACGCCCAGATCTTTCCTTTGCTATATAAAATCGTCTGTTGTTGGCCATAAAATTACGAAAAGTAACTAAATATACCAAATTAGCTAGTGGACAAGGATACTAAACAGGTCATAGCTATAAAATATTGCTTATATTAACTAAAAATCGCCTCATGGTACACAAATTACAATGGAAATTACGCTCTGGGCCTCAAGGAGTTAAAATAGTATAAAAATAGATACTCGTCGTCACCCAAGGAATCACGTTGAATATTAGGGAGCAAAATACGAAGGCTAGTAATTGTTATAAACCTTCGTGTAGAGAGAGCGGGAAAAATAGAAAGAAGAAAGACACGAGGAATATTAACTTTACGTAATGGGTAGTTGTATTCAATATTTTTTTTTTTTTTTTTATTTAATTTTTTATTTAAACAACTTACATCATGGTTAACATAGGAGGTTGATGAACTCTCTCTCTCTCTCTCTCTCTCTCTCTCTCTCTCTCTCTCTCTCTCTCTCTCTCTCTCTCTCTCTCTCTCTCTCTCTCTCTCTCTCTCTCTCTCTATGTGTGTGTGCAGGTTTACGTCTTTCATATGAATAGAGAAAGAGAGAGAGAGAGAGAGAGAGAAAAAAAAAATTGCACAGGAAAGAAGTTGCGTTCCAGAAACTATCGTCTTGCAGAGAGAGAGAGAGAGAGAGAGAGAGAGAGAGAGAGAGAGAGAAAGAAAAAATTGCACAGGGGAGAAAAGTTGCGTCCCAATAACTATCATCTTGCAGGCAGTGAGTATATAGCGTTATCCCAGCATTTCCCGCGCAGTGCCTATATTGCATACACTCCGCGATAACACTGATAGCAAAGATTAGCAATGGGAGGGAGGCTAGAGGGGGGTGCTCATGATAATAATAACAATAATTAATTTTATTTTCACCCGCAGGCATTTTTACTATGTAGTACTCTATCTATTGTGCCTAGATTATGTATATTTTGCTCTAGTACTTAAGTTAACTATGTCATGTTGTTGTTGTTGTTGTTGTTGTTGTTTTTTTTGCCTGTATGCCTCCGGGTGATAAACAAATTATTATTATTATTATTATTATCATACAGTAAAAAAAAGCAAATAAAAGGTAATGTACTGTACACATGTGGGAAAATAATGTCGATTCTCTCTCTCTCTCTCTCTCTCTCTCTCTCTCTCTCCTCTCTCTCTCTCTCTCTCTCTCTCTCTCTCTCTCTCTCTCTCTCTCTCTCTCTCTCTCTCTCTCTTCTCATAATCCATCTTCGTCGTTTTCTTCTACAAACTTGTCGTGTTTTCGTGTTCTCTTCTGAATCGGGACCACACTCTCTCTCTCTCTCTCTCTCCTCTCTCTCTCCTTCTCTCTCCTCTCTCTCTCTCTCCCCTCTCTCTCTCCTCTCTCTCCTCCTCTCTCTCTCTCCTCTTCTCTCTCTTCCCTCTTTTTTTTTCCACTTTCGTTTTCTTTCCTTTCTTTTTTTCCCTTTCCCTTTCTTCTCTCTCCCCCCCTCTCTCTCTCTCCTCCTCTCTCTCTCTCTCTCTCCCCTCTCTCTTCCCCCTTCCTCATAATCCATCTTGTCGTTTTCTTCTAAAAATTTGTCGTTTTTCGGTTTTTCTAAATCGTAAATAAATTTTTATCTTTGGCGTCACGTCCCTCACAGATTCCAAGATTACAATATGCTCTAATACCTTCTTTGCCCTTTTTGCCCCTTTTAATGATAAAGCAAATCAATTTGACAGGCTTTCCCGGGTCCGGGAATCTCGGTCATTAGTAGGTATCCGTTTCCAGTCTTTATTATAAATATGTATATATAAACTTGGGGCCCCCCCAATTTTTACTGTGCCCCCCCGAGTCCCCCCCTTTTCTACCCCCTTCTCCGCCCTGGAAAAAAGGAATCTTTAGTTTTATGAACGTTATTGCCAATGCTCTATCCTCTAAGCCTGGGGGTGGGGAACAAAAAAAAAAAAAAAAAAAAAAAAATTTTGAGAGGTAGGTCGGGCCTGGGTGAAGACGGGTGAGGCGAGGTTGGAAAAACTACCCAGGGTCGTTAAGGGAAAGGGGAAAGGGGAAGATCGGGCCAAGGCCAAGTCAGAAACAGGGGGACTCTCACCCCACAAGTTCATTCCCGGGAAAAAAAAAGCGCGGGGGTGTTTTCTTCCCCCTTCGCCTTTTTCCCCGTACTCAAGAAGACAAGGTTGGGGTTGCGGGGCCAAGCCAAAAAAAGACCTTATTCCCTTGCTCTTGGGAAAAAGACCTTAAAACAAAAAGAAAATAAGGAAGCTACAAAAGGCCTGGGCCTCACGGGTATTCCTGTTACTTAAATATTACCATTCATCTGATTATCCAATTTAAAAAAAATCCATTACTTTTATATATTATTTAACTATTTGTAAATTTTCATTTTTTTAAATTTTGTCAAATTCTAGATTTAATAATTTATTTTTCAAACATCTAGATTTTTCTGATTATTTCGTTACATACGATATATTCCGAATTTTATTAATATTATTAATATTATCGTTATTTATATATTATATACTATAATATTATATATATATATAATAAATTATATATACTGTTATATATAATATTATAATATATACTGTATATATATATTATATATATATAATGTTTATATTACTGTATATATATGTCCCTACTTATATATATTATACATTATTCCTGTTTATTATTATATTATACATATATTTATCTATATATATTTATATATATATCTATATATATCTATATTGTCTATATTATATTATATATATTATTATTAATATTTATTGTATATATATATCTATATATATATCTATATTTTATATATATATATATATATTGTATTATATATATATATCTATATATATATTATTATTATTATATATATATATCTTATATATATATATATATTGTATTATAATATATATAATTATTTACTAATATATATATATTTAATATATATATCTAGTTTTATATATCTATCTACTCTTATATATTATTATCTATATATATCTTATCTTATATATCTTCTATATCTCTATATATATATATATTTATATCTATATATATTATATATATGATCTTAATATTATATTATATATTCTTATATATATCTTATATATATATATTATTATTATATCTATATATATCTATATATAAAATATCTATATATATATATATCTATACTTATATATCTGTATATATATTATATATATATATCACTACCTATACTATATATATATCTATATATATATCTATTACTATATAATATATCTTATATCTTATATATATATACTGTTATATATATCATAGTCTATATCTCTTATACTATATCATCTTATATATCTATATATCTATATACCTGTAATTCTATATATACTATATTTTATGTATATATATATATATTATATCTATTAATTATATATATATGTATATCTATATATATCTCTTATATATTTATATATCTATATTCTCTATATAACTTATCTATATATATACTGTATATATATCTTATATATATACTCTATAATATCTATATATAATACTATTATATGTATATATTTATATATATATTTTAATATGTATATATATATATATCTACTTATATTACTGTAATATATATATAATATATATATATCTATATATATGAACGACAGAAAGACAGATTGATTGACATTTATAGATTATTCTTATCATTATTATTATAATGATTACTATTACTGGTAGTATCCCCATGAATGCAGTAGTAATGCATTGAGAATAACATTAATTTTGATGATATTTTTATCATCGGCTCTATTCTTTAAAACTACCATAATCATCATCATTATTATTTTTCATCATATTTGAATCACTCATGATTATCAAATTTCCTAGTAGTTAAGATTTATAATTATAATAATGCTGTTGATGATAATGATCATGATATAACAAGGTGATAATAATGATAATAACAACATTACCATTATGCCATTGTTATTATTATTATTTATTATTTCATGCAATTTTCTTACGACTTTTTATATAATTGTATATTAACATATATCTTAGTCATATTTTACCTAATTTTCGGATATCTTTATATCACAATAATAATGAAATTATTAACAGTAAAATTAACAATGAAAAATAATAGTAATGAAGGTATCTAATTATTGCTATGAAAATAATAATTATTATTATCATTTATTACTGTTATCATCATCATTGATATTATGACTAACTTCTACTGTTACTATTATCAATATTGCTACAGTTATCAATAGTAGTAGTATTGATATTATTATCATTGTTTTTATGTTCATTATTATTACTAATGCTACCCTAGAAATGATCATCATCATTGCTTGATAAGTCTTCGTTATAGGAGGACTAATGACATCCTTCCATCACGACCCATCACAACAAATAGTCCTTATTCATATATAAACACCTGTAATTCATACATCACAACCACCATCCTAGCAACCACTAAATAAAGAAACAAATAAATACATGAGGTGGAATATTAATCAGTGGTCATCACTGTGTTGTGTAATAGACGCATTATAAATATTGACTTTTGTGGAAATATCTATATTTTTTCAGTTTTAATTAAAGTGTGACAATCATGTGAAAGATAAGAGACATATTATCCCAATGTGTGTGTGTGTGTGTATTCATCTAGTTGTATTCATCTATAGTTGTATTTTACAGGGCCTGAGCAACACTCGTATGGCCCCGTCTTCATATCAATTTTTTTTTTATCATTCATCCTTAGTGCTTAGTTTTGGCCGAAGCCACCACCCCGGAGAGCAGGTCACAAACCCCGGCTAACACCCGGTACCCATTCACTGCTGGGTGGACAGGGGCTCGGGTTTTAAGGAAACAGCCCATCTGTTTCCGCTCCGCCCGGGGATCGAACCCGGGACTTCTCGGTTGTGAACCGAGCGTGCTTCCCCTACACTACGGAGTACCCTCAATGTGTGTGTGTGTGGGTGTGTGGGTGGGTGGGTGTGTGTGTGTGTGTGTGCAGAGCTGGGCACTAAATACATTGAAAGTATTTAAATACTAAATACTAAATACATGAGAGAAATGTATTTAAATACTAAATACATTTTACGAATGTATTTAAATACTTAATACTAAATAAATCAATTGTATTTAATACATTTGTAATTACATTTTAAATACACACAAATTTTAACATGTCCGAAAAAAAATGGATTTCCTAGGATTTCCTTACATTTTGCTTAGATTCCTTTGAAATTTCATGCTCAGGCCTAAATTTCCTAAAAATAAGGAAATTTCCTTGAAAGTGGAAACCCTGGTTCACTGTAACATCAGGGTTGCCAGATAGCTGGGCGGGTTTATGGCCAAATTAACTGATGAAAAATATTTACCTATTTATATGATGAGTATTTAAATACAATGTATTTAAATACTCATAAAAATATTTAAATACTGTATTTAAATACATGACAACCAATGTATTTATAAATACATTTCTAAATACACAAATGTATTTAAATACAACTGTATTTAAATACGTATTTAAATACAAATGTATTTAGATACTGCCCAGCTCTGTGTGTGTGTGTGTGTGTGTGTGGTGTGTGTTGTATTTTCCCTTATAATTATTTGTCTCTCTTCACACACACACACACACGAATGCCCTCACGATTTTCAACACGTGTAAATAAATAAAACAACATTAACACAATATCCTCTTTAATGCTTACAGGACACATTCAATACAAAATAAGTATGTATGTATGTATGTACACTTTAAAAGGAGTCTGGATAAATTCATGGATGGGGAAGAGAGGTGGATGTAGGTAGAATTAAGTCACAGGAACTACCTCGTATATAGGTCTCACGGCCTCTTGTAGCTTCCTTATTTTCTTATGTTCCTATGTTCTTATGTAGCAGTAATGTTCAATACTCACAAAATACACAGTAGTACATGTGGTATTATTCCAGTTTGACACCGAATGCACTTTGGTGGACGAAACTATTTTTTTCTGGTGAGTTTTGTTGTCTTTTGAATTAATCGGTTAACCATTTCTGTCGCAAATCGCTTTTTTTTTTCTTTTTTTTAGTTAGGTTAGGTTAGGTAAAGGTTAGGTTAGGTATAGCTATAGGTTCGGTTACGTTCAATTTGTTATTCAATAATTTATGTCGCAAATCACAGAAAAAAATGGAGTGATTTGCGACAGAAATGGTTAGCTGATTCATTCAAAACACATCAAAACTCACCAGAAAAAAATAGTTTCGTCCACCAAAGTGAATTCGGTGTCACACTGGAATAATACCCTATTTTCTACGACTCAATATATATGTATCTAATAAGCTCTTACCTGTGTTTCTATACCTAACCTAAGCTAACCTAACCTAACCTGTGTTTCTATACCTAACCTAAGCTAACCTAACCTAAGCTAACCTAACCTAACCTAACCTGTGTTTCTATACCTAACCTAACCTAAGCTAACCTAACCTAACCTAACCTGTGTTTCTATACCTAACCTAACCTAAGCTAACCTAACCTAACCTAACCTGTTTCTATACCTAACCTAACCTAAGCTAACCTAACCTAACCTAACCTGTGTTTCTATACCTAACCTAACCTAACCTAACCTGTGTTTCTATACCTAACCTAAGCTAACCTAACCTAACCTAAGCTAACGGTAACCTAATCTAAACATGTTCGGCGAGAGTTCCCGGTTTGTGTCGGGACAAGAATTTCGGTAGACGAGAGTACCAGATGCCAACAAGTTATTTCCCATGTTTGATGACAGTTGAATTGTTAGGTGGCTGTTAGGAGATAGTTACATGGAACTTATTATTATTACATTCGATCACACTTGCTGATAGAGAACGAGAGAGTTCACTTCACACACTTCTCACAACGGAACCTTAACCCTTTGAGGACCAGAACGTTATTTTCATTGTAGTTTCGGTACCATTAGACGATTTTAATAGATATAAGCTAGATAGAATAATAGCTTAATAGATATTTTATAGATATGACCTGTTTAGTATCCTTGTCCACGAGCTAGTTTGGTATACTAAGTCACTTTTCGTAATTGTATAGCTAACAATAGACGATTTTATATAGCCAAGGAAAGATCTGAGCGTTAAGGGGTTAATTGCGCACTAATAAATAATGAAAGAAAGATACTCATTATGGAAAATACTTATTAGCACTGTCTACTTATGTTCCCTCTTTTTTTTTTCTTTTCACATTTGAGATACTTTCATTTTTAGTTTTTTTTTATTTATAGATTTTTCCATTATAATACAAGACAAGTAAACGAGAGTGATACACACACACACATACACACACACACACACACACAGACACACACGCACACACAACACACAGACAGACACACACACACACACACACGATAGAAGTACTAGAGGTCATGAGAAGAAATTGAAAAGGACAACATGCAAGAGGGACATAAAAAAATACAGCTTCCCGTATAGAAGCATAGAAGCCTGGAACAACCTTGATGCAGAAGTGATTAATGCAAGAAGTATTCAGGACTTCAAAGGCAAGCTGGATAATAGTAGATTTGGAGACGGGACAGTACGAGCATAGTTTTTTTCCTGTATGTTACAACTAGGTAAACACACACACACACACAGTAATACTCACTCACTCAAACACTCACTCAATCCAATCAATCACACACACACACACACACACACACACACACTTTCCTACAAACTACACAAGCTAGTTTGGTTACTAACACACGGAGGAGAGAAACGAAACTGCGGCTGTGTGTAGGAACTGAGTCTATAGGATATTCCCTCTCTCCTCCTCCTCCTCCTACCATCACCCCCCCCTCCCCCTCCTTCCATAGGCCTCAAAACCCCCCTCCCTCCCCCCCCCTCCCCCCTTACACAGACTACCACATCTGGCTTCACTCTCCGATTGTTTGTTTAAAAGTCTAAAGGTCATCTCTTAGTTTTTTTTAACAAAGGGATGATTTGGGATTGATTGAACGTTTGGGTAAGAATTGGTTGCTCTTATTTAGTGGTATTGATGTTTGTGTGGTTAGTGGCTACCATAGGCCGCTTTTATACCCTGCAAATAGGCCTATCAGAAAGTTCTTACCGCCTCCTCTTCCTCCTCGTCCTGCTTCTCCTCCTCCTCGTCCTGCTTCTCCTCCTCCTCCTCCTCCTCCTCTCCTTCCTCCTCCTTCTCCTCTCTCCTTCTCCTCCTCCTCCTCCTCCTCCTCCTCCTCCTCCTCCTCCTCCTCCTTTTATTGGGAGTGTAAGCCTATGCATACAAAACCCTTTTTTTCTTCCTCTCTCTGTTCTTCTCTTCTTCCTACTCCTCCTTCCTCCACCTCTTCCTCGTTCCTCATTCTCCTCCTCCTCCTCCTCCTCATTCTCCTCCTCCTCCTCCTCCTCCTCCTCCTCCTCCTCCTCCTCCTCCTCCTCCTCCTCCTCCTCCTCCTCCTCCTCCTCCTCCTCCTCACAAGGATAACACAATCTTACTTCTCATGTTTTTATTACTCCAGATTTTACTTCTTTTCATTATTTTATCATTTATTAAGTCTCTCTCTCTCTCCTCTCTCTCTTCTCTCTCTCTCTCTCCTCTCTCTCTCTCTCTCTCTCTCTCTCTCTCTCTCTCCTCTCTCTCTCTTCTCTTCTCTCCTCTCCTCTCTCAACTAAGACTGCATTTGCCATGTTTCTTCCTTCTCTTAAAAACATTTACTCTCTCTCTCTCTTCTCTCTCTCTCTCTCCTCTCTCTCTCTCTCTCTCTCTCTCTCTCTCTCTCTCTCTCTCTCTCTCTCTCTCTCTCTCTCTCTTTTCTCTCTCTCTCTCTTCACATACACACAATTCAGACTGTTTATCATATTTCTTCCTACTTTTAAAACCAATACTCTCTCCTCACCCCCCCCTCTCTCTCTCTCTCTCTCCTAGCTGGGAAAAAAGCTACAAGAGAGGCACACTAGAAACGACCTACAAGGGGCAATGTTTTCACCCTCCCTTTTTCCTCTCCCTCGCGCCCTCTTTCCCTTTTTTTTCAATGGGTAGTTTTTTTTCCCTGGACGCATTTTTCACCGTGTATGGAGGGAGGAGAGGAAGGGTGATCAATAAGGGAGTATTGCAGATGTTAGGGAGGGGTGGATTGAAGGGGGGAGGGAGGATTGAAGGGGGTGGAGGGAGGGAGGGATTGAAGGGGGGTGGAGGGACGGATTGAAGGGAGGGAGGGAGGGATTGAAGGGGGGGGAGGGAGGGATTGAAGGGGGGTGGAGGGGGGGATTGAAGAGGGGGTGGAGGGGGGATTGAAGGGGGTGGAGGGAGGGGGATTGAAGGGGGTGGAGGAGGGAGGGATTGAAGGGGGTGGAGGGAGGGAGGGATTGAAGGGGGGTGGCGGGAGGGAGGGATTGAAGGGGGGTGGAGGGAGGGAGGGATTGAAGGGGGGTGGGGAGGGAGGGATTGAAGGGGGTGGAGGGTGGGAGGGATTGAAGGGGGGTGGAGGGTGGGAGGGTTGAAGGGGGGTGGAGGGAGGGAGGGTTTGAAGGGGGGTGGAGGGAGGGAGGGATTGAAGGGGGGTGAGGGGAAAAAAAGTGTGGGTTATTGCGCGTAGGGAGGGGAAGAGAGGGGGGGAGGGAGGAGGGAGAGAGGAAGGGAGGGGAGAGAGAGAGAGAGGGGGGGAAGGAGGGAGGGAGAGAGGTGGAAAGTATGATAGTTCGTTTAGTATGTGGAGAGAGAGAGAGAGAGAGAGAGAGAGAGAGAGAGAGAGAGAGAGGAGAGAGAGAGAGAGAGAGAGAGAGAGAGAGTTAGTTTATGGTAAGAAGCTTTATTTTGTAGTTGTGTTATTGTGCTAGTTTTTTTTATAAAGTTATTTTGTTTGTTTGAATATATGTAGGGATTAATTTACTACTACTACTACTACTACTACTACTACTACTACTATTACTACTACTACTACTACAACTACTACTATTACTACTACTACTATTACTACTACTACTACTACTACTACTACTACTTCCACCACTACTACTACTATTTCAGCCGCCATTACTACTACTACTACTACTACTACTACTACTACTACTACTGATACTACTACTACTACTACTATTACTACTACTACTACTACTACTACTACTTCCACCACTACTACTACTACTACTTCCACCACTACTACTACTATTTCAGCCGCCATTACTACTACTACTACTACTATTACTACTACTACTACTGCATACAATCACCATCAATTACTATTTACAACACCTAATTATTATGTCTACTCTAACTATTTTACTTTCATCAGTATTTAATTAAAGTTATATACTATTTCATTCTATTACTTATTATTATCTCCTTAAAAAAATAAAAATTAAACTACTAGGAGAACTTCATTTAACCGGCATTCAAAACAACGGCAGCCTCAAAACAACGGCACTAATCGACCCAGGTTTTTTTTTTTTTTTTTTTTTTTTTTTTTTTTTTTTTTTTTTCACTGATAAACTCTGGAACTCTCTTCCTGTTTCTATTTTTCCACTTTCCTATGACTTACATCTTTTCAAAAGAAGAGTAACAAGACACCTCCCGAACTAAATTGGCCTACCCCTCTTTTTTATTTTATTCTATTACTGTCTTCTTTATAGGGACTGGCAACTAAGCGGACTTTGTGTTACCCATTTTTGTTGTGCCCTTGGCCAGTTCCTTGTGATGGAGAAAAAAAAAAAAAAAAAAAAAAAAAAAAAAAAAAAAAAGGATTTTGGGCGATTCCATAAGAGTAACTCTCAAAACAACGGCAAAATGAGTTATCCGGCATGCGCTACCCCCCGTGGGTGCCGGATAAACGAGGTTCTCCTGTACTACTATTAAAAAAAAAAAAAAAAAAAATTCTCTCTCTCTCTCTCTCTCTCTCTCTCTCTCTCCTCTCTTCTCTCTCTCTCTCTCTCTCTCTCTCTCTCCTCTCTCTCTCTCTCTCTCTCTCTCTCTCTCTCTCTCTCTCCTTCTCTCTCCCCCCCCCCCCCCCCCCCCTCCTCTCTCTCTCTCTCTCCTCTTCTCTTCCTCTCCTCTCTCTCCCTTCTCTCCTCTCTCTCAAAGCTTCTTGACTGATAACGTTAAGAGATCCCAGACTTATCACAAAACGGGAAGGACATTTAAGTGGTCCCGGCCTATCGCAAATGACAATCAGCCTACCTGAGATTAGCATAGGCCTAACGACTCCTTAGCAGATGACCCCGAGCTACTGAGGGTATGATAGTGGTAGTGGTAGTTATAGTGGTCGAATAGTGGTAGAGGT
>JACEEZ010019177.1:95000-100000 GCA_016584305.1 Chionoecetes opilio
GACAGATAGATAGGTAGAAAGAAAGGCAGACAGACAGACAGACATATATATAGATAGATAGATAGATCGACAGACTGACAGACAGACAGACAGACAGAGAGAAAGACAAGCAGATAGACAGTCAGACAAGTATAGACAGATAGATAGACAGACAGACAGACAGGCAGAGAGAAAGACAGGCAGATAGACAGACAGACAAGTATAGATAGATAGACAGACAGACAGATATATAGATAGATAGACAGACAGACAGACAGACAGACAGACAGGCAGATAGAGACAGACAAGTATAGACAGACAGGCAGATAGAGACAGACAAGTATAGATAGACAGACAGACAGACAGACAGACAGACAGGCAGACAGACAGACAGACAGACAAGTATAGATAGATATACAGACAAGACAGATAGATAGATAGATAGGCAGACAAATAGATAGATAGATAGATAGACAGACAGGCAGACAAACAGACACAGACAGACAGACAGACAGGTAGGCAGACAAACAGACAGACAGACAGACAGGCAGACAGAGATAGGCAGACAGACAGACAGACAGACAGACAAGTATAGATAGATAGACAGACAGACAGATAGATAGAAAAAATGATAGACAGAAAGGCAGACAGACAGATAGACAGACAGACAAGTATAGATAGATAGACAGACAGACAGGAGATAGACAGATAGACAGACAGACAGACAGACAAGTATAGATAGATAGACAGACAGACAGACAGATAGATAGATAGATATATAGATAGATAGATAGACAGAAAGGTAAACAGACAGACAGACAGATAGATAGATATGTGGATAGACAGAAAGGTAAACAGACAGACCGACAGATAGATAGATATATAGATAGATAGATAGATAGATAGATCGACAGACAGGCAGAAAGTCAAACAGACAGACAGACAGACTAAATAAACCGTAAAATTAAGTTACTATAACACAATATTATGTTATATTATTTATTATATCTATAACACGAATAATTTTATTTATTTTGAGAGAGAGAGAGAGAGAGAGAGAGAGAGAGAGAGAGAGAGAGAGAGAGAGAGAGAGAGAGAGAGAGAGAGAGAGAGAGAGAGAGAGAGAGAGAGAGAGAGAGAGAGAGAGAGAGAGAGTAAAGAGGGATGAAGGAAATGAAGGAGAGAAGGAGGATGGAAGGAAAGTAGGAGAAAAGGAAGAAAGGTTAGGTGAGTAAAGGAGTAATAATAATATATAATAATAATAACAATACTAATTTTCTCACAAAAACAAACAATTAAATACCTAACCCTATTTATTGTATTTTGTATATTTCTTTCTTTATTTTATTTTATTTTCATTGTTTTGCTCAGAATAAACGCAAGTTGTTCAGGAGATTAATTGCCAGATGTAAACATGAACCTTCTTTTTAAATCAACATTCTATTAATAACAATCTTTTTTTCTATTCTTTTTAATTGAGCAATCTATTAATACCTTTTTTTTTCTTATTCCCAGAGCATCTACAAGAGAGGAGCTTCTACAAGTACACCTGGATCAGCCATCTATATAACGAAGGTAAGACTAACCTATGTACACACTCCTACACCTTATTAAGTACAGGTCAACACACAAACCCAGGCAGGAAGAGAAGAGATAATCTGTAAACTACTCTGTGTATATATGTTTAGCTTGATAGACTATATGTAGCTCTATTGGTACATCGTAAATACCTGAGCTTCTATAGTTTCTCCTTACTGCATGGATAATTACGTTTGTTAGATGCCGTAGACGTAGAGCCTCAATTTTGTGGTTCCGTATAAATGTCTGAAATATTACGTCCCTGGGAAGAACATAAGGAAATAAGGAAGCTACAAGAGGCCACGAGACCTATATAATTAAATGTAAATAAATACACATATACACGTGGTAGTTCCTGTAAAACTTACTGTAAAAGAAAATGCATGTTTCAGGCAGGGTGTTTGGGTGCAAGGAAGGGAAGGATGGTAAGGGCGTGACGGTGTGATGCCATGGTTGTGCCGCGCCCACGTGCATTGTGGGTGCATGTTGGGTGTTGGGTGTGGGGTGTGGGGTGTGTATGGATGTGAGGTGCAGGGTGTGGGTTGTAGGATGTGGTGGGCTGGGGGGTGTTGGGTGTGAGGTGTGGGGGTAATGGCTGCAGCTGCCGGGGTGATGGGGGTCGCGGGGTCACCTGGCATGGGCGGGAGGCTGCCTGATGGGGGCTTGATAGACAGGCCGCCCCTGGTGACCCTTGGGAGGGAGGGAGGGAGGGCAGGGGGGAGGAGGGAGGCAGGGAGGGAAGGGAGGCCGCTTTGCATACACGCCAAGCTGCACGCCGCGACAGCTGGTTCCCCCGACCCTTTATCTCACCTCTCCTCCTCCTCCCTTTCTTCCCCTCCTGCCCTCCTTACCTATGCATATGCAAAAGACTGAAAGGAGCAAAGACTGATCGGGAAAAAATGAAATAGGACCCTGCGTTAGCCTGTCCTGCCTTGTCCTGTAGCGGGGCGATACACGGGGCGGGGCAGTCAGTCAGTGCTTGCGGCCACCTGCAGCTGGTGGTGGTGGTGGTGGTGGCACCTCCATTGCATCGCCACCGTGGCCACGCGCCCTTGGGATTGGCGCGGCACTGCCTTAGCTCCGCCTCCGCCCTGTCGCCACCCGCCACCCGCCGCTCACCTGCATTATAGCGGTATTGTAGCCTTGCTGGGGTTGCATGCGGGCGTGGGGCGTGGTGGGCGTGGCGTGGGTGTGTGGGGGCGTATGTGGGTGTGTGTGGGTGGGTGTGGGGGCGTGGGTGTTGGTATAGCGAGGTCCAGGGGGGTTGTGGAGCGGGGTGCGGTGATTGGCCGCCGCCCTGCAACCGGCCGCTGCACACACATGCAACAGCCGTCCTGCAACCCGGGACAAAATGGAGGACGCGGGATATAAAAGTGTGGGCAGGCTG
This sequence comes from Chionoecetes opilio, assembly GCA_016584305.1. Classification (NCBI taxonomy): domain Eukaryota; kingdom Metazoa; phylum Arthropoda; class Malacostraca; order Decapoda; family Majidae; genus Chionoecetes; species Chionoecetes opilio. Next base: position 97,945 of record JACEEZ010019177.1, read on the forward strand.
GGGAGGGGTGTGTGGGTTGTAGGGGGGCAAGGGGGAAGGGGGTAGGGTGGGGGGGAGTGTGTGTGGGCGTGGGGTGGGCGTGGGTGGCATGGCAAGCACATAACTCACTGCCATGCCCACCCGGCTACCCACACTGCATGCCTCCATTTTTGTCTGGCGTCGGGTCGGGAGGGAGGGAAGGGGTGGGTATGTAGGGCACGGGGGAGCGCTGCCCCCTGCACACGTATCCCAGGGGGCGGCCCTTCCCCAGGCCAGCGTGCCCAGGGGTGTGTGCGTGCCCTTTAGCGCGCCGCAGCCAGGATTTTGATGCGCGGCTTTGGGGCAGCAATGCAGGTGCAGTGCCCGCCTGGAAGACCCGCCCCGCCCCGCCTCGCGCCCCGCTGCCCCGCCATCACTGCCCCGCGCCCCGCCCACCCCAGAGACATGGCGGCTATCAGTTATCACTCCCAGGGTCACTCTATTCCCTCCCGCCACTCCCCCTCTCCCATCTGTAGCGGGGCAGGGCGGGGCAACATAATATCAATCTTTTTTCAGTTCAAACAAGGTCTCAGTTCAAGCAAGGTCTCAGTTCAAGCAAGGTCTCAGTTCAAGCAAGGTCTCAGTTCAAGCAAGGTCTCAGTTCAAGCAAGGTCTCAGTTCAAGCAAGGTCTCAGTTCAAGCAAGGTCTCAGTTCAAGCAAGGTCTCAGTTCAAGCAAGGTCTCAGTTCAAGCAAGGTCTCAGTTCAAGCAAGGTCTCAGTTCAAGCAAGGTCTCAGTTCAAGCAAGGTCTCAGTTCAAGCAAGGTCTCAGCTCAAGCAAGGTCTCAGTTCAAGCAAGGTCTCAGTTCAAGCAAGGTCTCACAGTTTTCAAGCAGGTCTCAGTTTCAAGCAAGGTCTCAGTTCAAGCAAGGTCTCAGTTCAAGCAAGGTCTCGTTCAAGCAAGGTCTCAGTTCAAGCAAGGTCTCAGTTCAAGCAAGGTCTCAGTTCAAGCAAGGTCTCAGTTCAAGCAAGGTCTCAGCTCAAGCAAGGTCTCAGTTCAAGCAAGGTCTCAGTTCAAGCAAGGTCTCAGTTCAAGCAAGGTCTTAGTTCAAGCAAGGTCTCAGTTCAAGCAAGGTCTCAGTTCAAGCAAGGTCTTAGATCAAGCAAGGTCTCAGTTCAAGCAAGGTCTCAGTTCAAGCAAGGTCTCAGTTCAAGCAAGGTCTGAGTTCAAGCAAGGTCTGAGTTCAAGCAAGGTCTCAGTTCAAGCAAGGTCTCAGTTCAAGCAAGGTCTCAGTTCAAGCAAGGTCTCAGTTCAAGCAAGCTTACCATAAGACCCATTCGCGTAAGGGGAGTGGAACCATTCGTAAGCCAAAAAGTGAATAACTACTCTTAAATATTGTCGGATTGAGCTGAAATTTGACATGTTAGTAGTGCTGTCCAAATTAATGAGGGTCTGTGAAACAAACTTTTTGCATAGAACTAGCCCTTAATGAGTAATGAGCTCCATTCATCGTATACAGGAAAGATTCAAAGGAGATTCATAACACTTTCAGGTTGTTATATACTCTTTTTCCCCTTTTTCCCCTTTTCCATTTTCCCCTTTTCCCCTTTTTCCTTTTTAATTATTATCATTTTCCCCTTTTTCTAATTTCCCCCTTTTTTTCCTTTTCCCCTTCCCCCCTTCCCCCTTTTTCCCCTTTTCCCCCTTCTCCTTTTTCCCCTTTTCCAACTTTTTCCTTCTTTTCCTCTATACTATTTCCCCTTTTATCTTAGCGTCTTGTGTTCCGTCAAAGGGAGGGACTCAACACCTGCTGGGGAATCGAACAACCTTCCTCATAATAAACATTCACTTCTTTATCAGAGCAATATGAGATTAACCCCTTGAGGCCCAGAACGTAATTTCCATTGTAATATAACCACCATTCGACGATTGTAATGAACATAAGCAATATTATATAGACATGACCTGTTTAATATCCTTGTCCATTAGCTCATTTGGTTTATTTAGTTACTTTTTCGTAGTTTTATAGCTAATAACAGACGAATTTATATAGCCAAGGAAAGATCTGGGCGTGAAGGGGTTACCACATCTTGATATC
>JACEEZ010019177.1:110000-117500 GCA_016584305.1 Chionoecetes opilio
AGGGTCGTGTTGATAGCCCCGTGATAAGGCGCTGACGATGCTACTGTGTGTGTGTGTGTGGTGTGTGTTTCCGTACAGGAGATAGAGAGAGAGGAGAGAGAGAGAGAGGAGAGAGAGAGAGAGGAGAGAGAGGAGAGAGAGAGAGAGAGAGAAAGGAGAGGGGGAGAGAGGAGAGAGAGAGAAAAAGGAGAATAGTGGAAGAGACAGGAAAGGAAGATTAGAGGGGGAGAAGAAAAAGAAGAGAGAGAAGAGAACGAGAGAGAGAACTAGAGGAGAAGGAGAGAGAAGAGAGAGAGAGATAGAGAGGAGAAAAAGAGAGAAGAGAAGAGGATTAGGGAGAAAAAGCTGCTAATGGAATAGTGCATGGGGTAATAAAGGAAGGAAGAAGAGGAGATAAGAGGAGATAAGAGAATATAATAAATAAGGAAGAGGAAGAGAGGAAGAAAAGAGAGGAGAAAAATAGAGAGAAACAGAAATTTAGACTCAATGAAATAACGAAAGAGAAAATGAAAAGAAAAGAGAGAGAGGAGAGAAGAGAGAGAGATGGAGAGAGGAGAGAGAAGAGAGAAGACGAGAGGAGAGAGAGGAAGATGAGAGAGGAGAGAGAGAGGAGAGAAAAGAGAGAGAGAGAGAGAGAGAGAGAGAGGAGAGAGAGAGAAGATGAGAGAGAGGAGATGGAGAGGAAATATAAAGAAATAGGAGAATAAATAAGAGAGATAAAGAGAAGCTAGAGAAGAGAGAATAAAGGAGATTGTGATAATGATGATGAAGGGAAAATGAGGACAGAGAAGGAGGAGGAGGAGGAGGAGGAGGAGGAGGAGGAGGAGAGAAGAGAAGATAGTGAGGAGGAGAGGAGGAGTTTTGATTTATTGATTTTAATTCTCTATTTTATTTTTCTATCCCTTGTTTGTTTGTTTGTTTATTTGTTTATCTTCTGTCAAACTGTATTAAATGTAAATAAATAAATAAATAAAAAGGAGGAGGAGGAGAGCATGAGAGGAGATAGTGAGGAAAGAGAGAGAGAGAGAGAGAGAGAGAGAGAGAGAGAGAGAGAGAGAGAGAGAGAGAGAGAGAGAGAGAGAGAGAGAGAGAGAGAGAGAGAGAGAGAGAGAGAGATTCAGATTCAGATTCAATACTTTTATTCACAATTGAAGTACAGTTGTGAAAGAGACTGTTTCATAAAAAAAAACAGTCATCTCACAGAGAGAGAGAGAGAGAGAGAGAGAGAGAAGCGGGTAGGCCTATATTCCTCTCCATTCCTTCTAACCGTATGTCTAACCTTGGCTTCAGCTTAAATTTCTATTCCTCTGTTAAAGCTTCAGTATTAATATTTTAGCTTCAGTGTTCAGCTTAATGATTTTTTGATACAATATAATCTATTAAAATATTTATTGAGTAATTTATAGATGGATTTAAGGTTTGTTTTTATGTATTTCTAGTTATGTTAATGAATCAAATGACTGTGTGTGTGTGTGTGTGTGTGTGTGTGCTTGTGACCGTTCCTCCTCCTCCTCCTCCTCCTCCTCCTCCCTCCTCCTCTTCTCTCTCTCTCCCTCCTGTTCCTACTCCTCTCTCTCCTGTTCCTCCTCCCTCTCTCTTCTATTCTCTCAGCTTCTTGCCTGCTCTCTCTCTCTCTCTCTTCTCTCTCTCTCTCTCTCTCTCTCTCTCTCTCTCTCTCTCTCCTGTTCCTCCTCCCTCTCTCTTCTATTCTCTCAGCTTCTTGCCTGCTCTCTCTCTCTCTCTCTCTCTCTCTCTCTCTCTCTCTCCTCTCTCTCTCTCTCGACAGCCCGCGTGGTTTGCAAAAATCGTGTTATTTCGTATGTTCGTGCACGTATTAATATTCTGTTTGATTAGAGAAAGAGTTACTCCTTTGATTCTCTCTCTCTCTCTCTCTCTCTCTCTCTCTCTCTCTCTCTCTCTCTCTCTCTCTCTCTCTCTCTCTCTCTCTCTCTCTCTCTCTCTCTCTCTCGATAATTATCTTCCTCACAATCTTGCTGACTAATGGGAAAACAATATCAAGAAAAAATTAATGACAGTAAGAAACAAAAAAAATTATAACCACATAATAATTTTTTTCGATGGTAACTTTTCACTATAAGCCAACGTATTTTTTTTTTACATTATCTTATTATTTTATGTTGTACGATAATAGTTGGAAAGATGATTTTTCTTAACTAAAGGAAGAAGAGAGAGATTTACGTCGTCTCGAAAATAATAAATGGTGGTTGGATAATGAATAATTGATAGATAACTGATAAGCTGTCTGTCTGTTTGTTAATGTTCAAAAAAAATTCAGGGTGGGATGGATAGTTTGTTTGATTCATATTTTTTTGTGGGAGCGATTTTTTGGAGCTGCGTGGGAAAGTGGCGCTTTTTTGTGGTAGTAGTAGTAGTAGTAGTCGTAGTGGTAGTATAGTAGTAGAAGTAGTATTGGTTGTAGTAGTAGTCGTAGTAGTCGTAGTGGTAGTAGTAGTAGTAGTAGTGGTTGTAGTAGTAGTCGTAGTAGTAGTAGTTCGTAATTTAGTTAGTTAGTTAGTTAGTATAGTAGTTATAGTAGTAGTAGTAGTAGTCGTAGTCGTAGTGTTAGTAGTAGTAGTAGTGTGTTGTAGTAGTCGTAGTAGTAGTAGTAGTAGTAGTAGTGGTTGTAGTAGTAGTCGTAGTAGTAGTAGTTCGTAATTAGTTAGTTAGTTAGTTAGTATAGTAGTTATAGTAGTAGTAGTAGTAGTAGTAGCTGTAGTAGTAGTATAAATAGAAGTAGTGGTGGTTGTCTGCTCTGCCTCAGGTAATCTATAAGCTATCTCACCTTACCTTCCCTTGTAGCCAAACTTCAGCCACACTATAACTTAATTAGGTCAACATTTTCTCCAGGTGATCATTGTATAAGGTGTGTGTGTGTGTGTGTGTGTGTGTGTGTGTGTGTGTGTGTGTGTGTGTGTGTGTGTGTGTGTGTGTGTGTGTGTGTGTGTGAACTAAAAGGAAATACGGTGAAGGAACAGAAGCAAATTAGATTGTTCCAGTTAATGTGATTGATGAGACGATGAAGAATTCTGGTTAAAGGTGAAGAAACAGGAGAGAGAGAGAGAGAGAGAGAGAGAGAGAGAGAAGAGAGAGAGAGAGAGAGAGAGAGAGAAGGGGAGAGAGGGGAGAGAGAGAGAGAGAGAGCTTCTTTATCACCTCTCTCTCTCACGTTGCAGGGGAGGCGTAAGATGATACACGTGTTGAGAAAGACATCACCACCTGGCTACACCTTGGTGACGCCAGTGGTGGTGGCGGTGGTGCGTGGTGGTGGCGGTGGTGCGTGGTGGTGGTGGTGGTGGTGGTGGTGCGTGGTGGTGGTGGTGGTGGTGCGTGGTGGCGGTGGTGGTGGTGGTGGTAAGTTAGGTAAAAACAAGGGCGTGGAAATATTATAGTAAAAAATTATATGAAGTGAAAATACTAGACAAGGGAAACACTAGAGCTGTTGATAAAGGATGATATTAAGACCTATTTCTTTGTAATGTTTATAATATAGTAAGGACTTCAAGTAATCCGTAGTTTTCAAGATATGCTCCATTGACCTTCGTTTAACCCCTTCACGCCCAGATCTTTCCATTAATATATAAAATCGTCTGTTGTTAGCCATACAATTACGAAAAGTAGCTTAATATACCAAATTTGTTAGTGGACAGGGATACTAAACAGGTCATAATTAAAGAATAGTACTTATAATTAATTAAATATAGTCTAATGGTACCCAAATTACAATGGAAATTACGTTCTGGGTCTTAAGAGGTTAAAGCCATTTGCCCTGGAAATTACGTTCTGGGTCTTAAGAGGTTAAAGCCATTTGCCCTTACTTTTATCAGTTGGCATATCAATTTTTTTAGTATATTTTGATTTTGATGGAGTGTTCAATATGTATTTCTTGTCCATCTAATTCCTTCTGCGAATTTTATAGCTTGATAGTTTTTGAAGTGCTTTACGTACATACATTAGAAAGAGTTTTGAAGTGCTTTACGTACATACATTAGAAAGAGTTTTGAAGTGCTTTACGTACATACATTAGAAAGAGTTTTAGAAGTGCTTTACGTACATACATTAGAAAGAGTTTTTTTGTGCTTTACGTACATACATTAGAAAGAGTTTTTTTGTGCTTTACGTACATACATTAGAAAGAGTTTTTTTGTGCTTTACGTACATACATTAGCAAGAGTTTTTTTGTGCTTTACGTACATACATTAGAAAGAGTTTTTTTGGTGCTTTACGTACATACATTAGAAAGAGTTTTTGAGTGCTTTACGTACATACATTAGAAAGAGTTTTGAAGTGCTTTACGTACATACATTAGAAAGAGTTTTTTTGTGCTTTACGTACATACATTAGAAAGAGTTTTTGAGTGCTTTACGTACATACATTAGAAAGAGTTTTTGAAGTGCTTTACGTACATACATTAGAAAGAGTTTTAGAAGTGCTTTACGTACATACATTAGAAAGAGTTTTAGAAGTGCTTTACGTACATACATTAGAAAGAGTTTTTTAGTGCTTTACGTACATACATTAGAAAGAGTTTTGAAGTGCTTTACGTACATACATTAGAAAGAGTTTTTTAGTGCTTTACGTACATACATTAGAAAGAGTTTTGAAGTGTTTTACGTACATACATTAGAAAGAGTTTTGAAGTGTTTTACGTACATACATTAGAAAGAGTTTTGAAGTGTTTTACGTACATACATTAGAAAGAGTTTTGAAGTGCTTTACGTACATACATTAGAAAGATCGTGACTCTTAGCACCAACTCTTTGAGGCACACCACTATGTATGCACAGTAGCATTTAGGCAGGAAGGTATTTCACCATTTTAAGCAATACATCGTTACTGACGGTCTGACACTTTTTTTTTGGCTTGGCTTGAATGAATTGTTTGATGATAACGATGTAGTAGTAGTTGATGTAGTTATAGCAGCAGCAGTAGTAGTAGTTGTAGTAGTAGGTGTAGCAGTGGTGGTGGTGGTAGTGGTGGTGGTGTTGTGGTCAGAAGGGAAGGCGGGGGCAAGGTATCAGTTAGTAAGCCACGGAGGGGAAGGGAGGGGTGTTAGGGGGAGGGACGGAGGGAAGTGGGGGGGGTTTAGGGGGGAGGGGGGGTTTCTGTGTCCTGTCCTGCCCCCTTCACAGCCCCGATGGAAGGTGGGGCTCGCACGTGGTCACTCCGCTCCATATTTTTTATTCACTTATTTCAATGTCCAGAAAGGGTATAGCGGTGACCATACAGCGCCCATAAGGAAGAGGAAGAGGAGGGAAAGGGGCAGAGTGGGGCAGCGTTGTAGCGGTCAGAACCCCCCCTAACCCTGCCCCCTTGACGCCCCATCGACGACCCCCTCTCTTTTTTTCCAACCATGGACGGGTCGTCGAAAATTTTCTAACTCCCTTATTTTAGCAGTGAAATCTACCTATACCATCACCACTACGCCGCCAGAGCTCAGTGTCTATATACCACCCCAAAAAAAAAGGTGCATCCCCCTTGGGAAATCAAAAAAGGGTGTAAGTTACATTTTATAGTAATAGCATTACATTGTAGGAAAAAGCTTTTTGAAAAAAGGGGAAAGTAAATTTTTTTTTTTTGGGGATAGCTTTATGGTAGTAAAAAAATTTGGGGGTGGGCAAAAATTAGAAGGGGGGGTCCCGCTGCCCCCCCCTTTAAAGGGGGAGCGGCCAGTTTTTTTTTCGCGCTGTAGGGCCCAAACCCATAAAAACCCCCACGACCAGTGGAAGGCCTTGTCCCTCCTCCTCCTCCTCCTCCTCCTTCTTGTCCCTCTCTTATCCCAAAAGACGTTAGGGGAGTGAAGACCCGTACAGCCGCCCCCTTTATCCTCTTCCTCCTCCTGCTCCTCCTCCTTCTCCTCCTTCCTTCTTCCTTCTCCTCTTTCTCCCCCTCCTGATCCGTAAACAGCCCCCTTTCCCAGCCCCACCAATCCGCCTCCTCCCCCTCCCCTCTCCTCCTCCTCCTCCCCCTTTCCTCCTCCTCCTCCTCCTCCCCCCAGATTTAACTTCTTTGGTTAGGCCCCCCCCACTTACAATATGCCGTTCAACTGGTCGCCCTGTTTCGTAAAGATAAACCCCCAAAATTTTTGGAATTAGTTCAAAGAAAAAGCAACCAAACAAATTCCATTCTGGAAATTCATTTTAGGGGAAAGAGCTGGGGGGAAAACTTTATTTTTTTTCACCTAAAGGTCGTAAAACCCGTGGGGATTTGATAGAAACCTTTAAGATCCTAAAAGGTTTTGATGTCATTAATAAAGAAACCTATTGGCTTTTTCCTCAAATGCAACAGAAAAAAACGGTTTTTTTAAACTGAACGGTCAACGTTGCTCATAATCCGCAAAAAAATTTTTTCAATGTTAAAAAGTTGTTTTTCGATGGAAAAAATTACCAGCAAATGTTGTCGATGCCCCCACATAAATTCATTTATAAACAGATTGACCGCACTGTAAAGTAAGTAATGGGTTTTTGATATTGCCCCGGGCGGGAAACTAAAATAGTCCCCCGGATCGATTAGTGTTAGTGGTAGTTGTAGTTAGCATATTTATATCCTATCATTCTTCACTACCGAAACTTCCGTTCCTATTTCTTTTGGGAATGGTATCATTTTCCAAACCCGTTCCTCTTACTGAGTTGTAGTTTTAGAGTATTGTTCAACATACCCTGTTATGGACCAATAGGTCTCCTGGTGTCTGTTATTCCTATGTATTCCTATGTATTCCTCCTCCCACCCATATCTACCTCCTAGTCCAAAAATACAGACCCTCACATATAGAGCAGGCGCCCTAATCTCTCCCTTGTTGGCCCGCCCCTCCCGCCCCATTTTTTCCCACCCTTTTTTACACTATACATCCCTGAAAAATTTTTTTGTATCTATACTATGCCATTGAAGGCGATCACCTTTCAATTATTGTAAGCACGTCCCCTGAGCTTTTGACATGCCCAATAGTCGTTCGTTAGTATATACATTTTCTTGTATTCCTTTTTTACTTTGGTTTTCTGAATAGCTTACTTTATGTACTGTATTATGAGGCCTTTTTACCTTTGAATATTTAGGTGTAGGATATTAAATTAACTTTTTTTTACTTTTGATTTTCTGAATAGCTTACTTTATGTACTGTATTATGAAGTATTTTTAGCTTTGATAAATTATTGTAAGCACTTTCCCTATAGCTTCTGACATACCCAATAGGCGTTCGTTAGTATATACAATTTCTTTCATTCTTCATTTTCTCTATTTTTTTTTTTTTTTTTTTTTACTTCGATGTTTTAAAAGGGACGGGGGCGGGGACCTGAATAGCTTTCTTTATGACTGTATTTTGAGGCATTTTTTTCCCATTTTTAATATTTAGGTTTTTTGGATATTAAATTAACTTTTTTTTACTTTTGATTTTCTGAATACTTACCCCCCACCACCAAACCCCCTACCCCACTTATACATACTACTAACCACCAAACCCCCACCACCACCACCACCACCACCACC
>JACEEZ010019177.1:122500-140000 GCA_016584305.1 Chionoecetes opilio
CTCAGTGTTTCATTCTCTCTCTCTCTCTCTCTCTCTCTCTCTCTCTCTCTCTCTCTCTCTCTCTCTCTCTCTCTCTCTCTTGTTCCGGTAAATCACAGCGGAATAGGAAGAGCACGAGGAAGGAAGGGAGGTAAGGAAGGAGTCTATTATATATAGTGAAGGAAGGGAGGGGAAGGAAGGAGGGAAGTCAGGAGTCCAGGTGAGGGAGGAAGGGAACAGTTACCCCTTTGTACACTACCTGAACAGTCTAATTAATGCCCAGTGGCCGGTGGACTGACAGGTTGGCGTCCAGTTAACAGTTACCGCCTCTATACTCTCCCTCAAGTACCGCCGCCTCACACACACCTGTCCATCACCTTAGTCCTGGGTTATTCTCGCCTACTTATTTATTTATTTATTTGTTGGTTGGATTGTGGATTGTCTAGGCATACACGCGCGCCACACACACACACATACACACACACACACACACACACACACACACACATACAACGGTTCATTATGGTTTTTTCCTTGTGTTTTCCTTGCATATAAATAAGTATGGTGTGTTTGTTGTGTGTGTGAGTGAGAGAGAGAGAGAGAGAGAGAGAGAGAGAGAGAGAGAGAGAGAGGAGAGAGAGAGAGAGGAGAGAGAGAGTGAGAGAGAGAGAGAGAGAGAGAGAGAGAACGTGCTGAGCGCCTCATACACCCAACCGCCGACCAACATCACATGGAACGGCACCCGAGGCAACAGTGGCAGCAGCAGCAGCGACGACAACAACAACAACAGTCTGGGGCATCGGAGGAGAGTCGGTGCCCTCACAGTGTTGCACAAAGCCCAGGTGCAACACTCTTCCCACCTTGCAGGACTTCGGGTCCCGTGGAGGAGGTCTGTGCGCGCTACGAGGACGGTAGTGTCAGGTGATCTCCTCCTCGAGGCCCCGAGGACCCACACCGTGATGGGACAGCGAGCCTTTACTTGGGCCACTGCGACACTGTGGAACGCCTTCACGGTTGAGGTGGATGTCGTTGCCATGAACACCCAGCAGGTGAAGGTGGCGGCCCACAGATGGTGCCGCTTACATCCGCCTTAGTGACCGTAAGGCGTGATACAGTGTCGTGTCATTAGTGACACACAGTGACACACACATAGTGACACACATTGACACCTAGTAGACACAGTGACATACAGTGTACGTGTCAATAGTGCGCCTGACAAGTGCCTGTGACGGATAGTGACCCTCAGTCTGTAACACTGTGTACTTACTTACTACTTAGTTATTATCTTACAAGGCATAGCTTTCGGATAGATGTCCCCGTGACAGGGGACATCTTTAGCTTCTGCCACTTAATGCCTTCATCAACCTCCTTACCAATTGTAGCCCCATGTCAACCATGATGTAAGTTGTTTAAATAAAAAAATAAAAGAGAGAGAGAGAGAGAGAGAGAGAGAGAGAGAGAGAGAGGAGAGAGAGAGAGAGAGAGAGAGAGAGAGAGAGAGAGAGAGAGAGAGAGAGAGAGAGAGAGAGAGAGAGGAGAGAGAGAGAGAGAGAGAGAGAGAACATGATTTGTGTATTATAATTGACTTCGTTTACCTATCTTTTCCCACCTAGGTCTGCCACAGAAAGAGGGAGTTTTTTAGATAGTCAATTTACTATTCATTACAACACGCGATATAAAAGTATATTAAAACTATTATTTATCTTGCATTGTAATTCTATGAGGATTTTAATTAATATAAGTTCTGTTAGAGGGTTTTTTCTCCATTTATTTTGTTTACCTTGGTATATGTATGTTGTATAAATATTTTGTCCCTAATGTTTTTTCTGTAGTAAAAGGTAAGAAATGAACAGCATATAAACAAACATATTCAGATGATCACACACACACACACACACACACACACACACACAACACACACACACACACACACACACACACACACACATCAACGGGTATATATATGAATGGGTTTTTTCCTCGTCCTCCCCCGTATTACCTAGTTACACATTGCCCCCCTTAACCCGCAAACCCAGCATCTACAAGGCACCAACGCCACCCCAACACACACAAGTATGTCACCCCGAGCCCTGTTAAAGCTGACCTCCCTTCTACCCTATACAAGACGTTTAAGACGGTGGAAGAGAAAAATGAATGTAAAATAGTGACTAAATATGAATTAAGGACAAAATATATAGATGTAAAAAAGTGAATAAATATGAATTAAGGATAAAATAAATAGACAGGGTTGATATTCATGTGTGATGCTTCAAGATTTCACGTATTTTTTTTCAATCCGGCGAAGAAAGAAAGAAAATTTAACAGTGAAAAAGGATAAAATAAAGACAAAATATACATGCATGGTTAATATTCCTAGGTGTTAGTTTTTTTTTTTTTTTTTTTTTTCTCCTCTCTTCTCTCTCTCTCTCTCTCTCTCTCTCTCTCTCTCTCTCTCTCTCTCTCTCTCTTAGTATCATTAAAAAAAATTGCAAAAAAGTGAATAAGGAAAAAATAAAGACAAAATATACATGCATGGTTAATATTCCTAGGTGTTAGTTTTCCTCTCTTTTCTCTCTCTCTCTCTCTCTCTCTCTCTCTCTCTCTCTCTCTCTCTCTCTCTCTCTCTCTCTCCTCTCTCTCTCTCTCCTTAGTATCATTAAAAAAAAATGCAAAAAAGTGAATAAGGATAAAATAAAGAAAAAATATACATACATGGTTAATATTCCTAGGTTAGTTTTCAAGATTCCACGATTTTTTTTTAATTCGGCGACAAAAGCAGTAAAATGTAATCTAACCAAAAAAAATAATAAGGATAAAATAGACAAAATATTCATGGTTAATATTCATGTGTAATTTGATCAACATTTCACATAATTTTTTTTCTTTGCATCAGAATATTTTTTGGAGTACAATGAAGATGAAAGCCTTGGACTGTAACAAGTACCTAACTATAAACTAATATATATATGTAAAGTGTTATAAACTAAAATGCTCCCCACCCCGCCTTGCTATCTATATATCTATATGCTATATTCTCATACTGTTTTCTGTATATAGGGACTGGCAACTATAGCGGCTTATTATTATTACATCCTTCTTTTTTGTATTACCCTTGGCCAGTCCTTTCTGATGTAAACAAAAAATATAAATCCTGAGCCTAACCCTGTGCATTTAGCGTATTAACCCGTGTTCATCTATCTTCTACAGGTATCCACAGTAATCAGGCTAAGAGATGGAGTAACACTGAGTCAAGCTATTAAAGTAACTACCCACTCCTGACCTCCTCTGGTAAGTACAGTACCCCATAGCCTACCTTACCCTATATACTGCCTACTGTACCTACCCTATATGCATACCTACCTATATCGGTACCTGGAACTGTCGCCGATCGGAACTCTCGCCGCCGTCGTCGAGTGTTCCAATTCTTGATATTACAGGACCCAATATATACATTTAATCAAGTTTTACCCTATAGCCTACCTTACCCTATATACTGCCTACTGTACCTACCCTATATGCATACTCTACCTATATCGGTACCTGGAACTGTCGCCGATCGGAACTCTCGCCGCCGTCGTCGAGTGTTCCAATTCTTGATATTACAGGGCCCAATATATACATTTAATAAAGTTTTACCCGTGTTTCTGCATTCAGGGATGAAATACTATCGTTAGCTTGATCAGTTAGGTCAGATTAGGTGCCATGTCCAGGTTAGGTTAAAATTTCCACGTCGACGAGAGTTCTAGTTTGTTGTTTCGGCGAGAATTCCCATCGGCGACAGTTCCATAAACCCCTATATCCCCTCAGACCTTTATTATTATTATTATATTATATACCCTACACCTATACCTTACCCTACTGTACCTATATAACCTATGCATACCCTACCTACACCCACTCAGACTGTAAGTAACACAAGTCATCACAATCACCTCATCACAACATTATCACCATCATCCCCTCATCACATCACCACCGTCACTATCATCATCATCATCACCTCGTCATGTCACTCGCTGTCACGTCATTTCAACACTCATGTCCATGTTACCAAGTGTTTACCCTGAGGCGTGTATGTAATGAATTAACACGTAGACGTAATGAACATAGCATTGCAGGGGCGGCGTAATACAGGGAGTGGGTGTTGCGTCATGGTGGTGGCAGGCAGGCAAGCAGGAAGGCAAGCAGGAAGGGAGGAAGGCAGGGAGGAAATAAGGCAGGCAGACAGGCAGGCACAGTCAGTCAGGCAGGCAGGCAGGCAGGGAGGGAGGGAGGCAGGCAGGCAGGCAGGGAAGCAGGCAGGCAGGCAGGCAGGGAGGGAGGGAGGGAGGCAGGCAGGCAGGCAGGCAGGCAGTCAGTCAGTCAGGCAGGCAGGGAGGGAGGCAGGGAGACAAGCAGGGAGGCGCAGGCAGGCAGGCAGGCAGGCAAGGAAGCAGGCAGGCAGGCACAAGCAGGCAGGGAGGCAGGCAGGCAGGCAGGGAGGCGCAGGCAGGAAGGCGCAGGCAGGCAGGCAGGCAGGCAGGGAAGCAGGCAGGCAGGGAGGGAGGGAGGGAGGCAGGCAGTCAGTCAGGCAGTCAGGCAGGCAGGCAAGCAGGCAGTATGTTTGAATAGCTGTGTAGGGTAGACGGAGGGATTGCGAACGGCGGCGAGGCTTCAGGTCAGCTCTAGAGAGGCGAGACTTTTTTATGAATCACACACAAATAGCTGACACTCGCCCGACCAGTAATTATAGCTGTCTTTTTGTGTTATTTTGTTGGCCGTTTCCTAGGACATGCGCGAGGCTGCGGGTGTGACGCGCCTGTTACTGTTTACTTCCCAGCTTCTTTTCCTAATTTTTATACTTGTTTTGCTCCCTTCCCACCACGTACTAAATTATTACTAAGGCCTATGGGATGGTAGGCGTAGGTAGGCAGTGCGGGATGCTGTGTGTAGACCAGAATTGTCATTTTTTTCGCCGGTCGGGATGAATTTCGCCAATAGGGAAGCGGGCCGTAGCTCTCTCCGTGTCACGTGGGTGCGAGTCCGGCATGGTGATTGGTTAATATTCCGACAATCTGGGGGCTGCGGGACCAATCAGACGGCTGTGTGGGAAGGCGAACCAATCAGGGCGTGGGAAGGGCAGTCGGCAAGCTCCCCCCCGCCCGTGATGCCGTCCCGCCCATCCCTTTGGCCGCGCCCACGTGATAAGTCAGCGGCTGAGCGGCGACCGGCAAGCAGGGAAACAAGTGTGTGTTGCCGTCGCTCGCGTCTCGCTCCCGCACACCGCCCCACCTACCACTCCTACCTGCCATAGCCCACCCAGTGAACGCTTCCCCATCTCCCCAACACCCTGTGCCTCCCATACCCTCACTAAGTCACTATGATGTCCAAACTGTACGTGGGAAACCTGCCGACAGACGTGAATGAAGGAACTCTGCGTCAGCTTTTCTCCGAGCAGGGACTCAATGCCACAAACGTGCTAGTGAAACGGGGAGGATATGCTTTCGTCGACTGCCAGGACCAAACCGGGATCGACAGGGCCATCCAGGAGCTGAACGGTAGGTGTCGAATGTAGTGTCGAGTTGTCGTGCCTGCCAAGGGTGGGTTAACGGCGGGGCGGCGGCGGCGGTGCTGGGAGGGCGGCGATTTTAGCCTGCGGAGGGGCGGGCTGCCGGGTGTCAACAGTGTCAACATTGCCTGTAGCACCACGAAGGAGGGCGTGCCGAGGTGTTAGGGTGTCCAAGGGTGCCTGGGTGGTGGTGGTGCTTGGTGCAGGCCGGGGGTGTGCTGCCTGTAGGTGCTTGGGCGTGCAGGCAGGCCGGAATGTTAGGCCTATTAGGGTGGCGGGGCGCGAGAGTGTATATTTCTAAGTGCCTAGTATCTATGTTACTTCAAGGCGTCACTCTACTCCTGTTACTCATATAGACACCTTGAACTGTATATAAGTGAAGGAGAATGATTAAAAACGGTAAATATAGGTAGTGTTAGTACAGGGCGGGAAAATCAAAACGGTATGTGTGGTGCCAAAGCGGCGTAAGCCACCGCGCGCATGACAGCCCACCAGCAGGCCAGGCAGCCAAGCCTACCGGTCAGGCGGACACGCTGGCACCATGGCATGCCTACATTTCCTGTTTGTGGCCCCGTGATGGACATGTGGGTATTGCTATAAGCCTTATGGTGACTCGGCCTAAAGACATAAATAAGGCAATTGATTGGGAATTTCGTGTTTTTTTTTTCGGTTGATGCCTTACGTAATTGATGACCTACGTGATGATACTGGAAGGGGGGGGGGGTTGTTATGTCATGGGCAGGCAGGTATAGGCATGGGTCACTTAGCGTGTGTAGGCCCTGCATGATGGTGTTAGCGAGGCAACGCGGCCAGGGCGAGGCGAGGCTACACCCGAAAAATCAATACTGAATTGATCCCGAGACAGGCCTGTAGGGGGGGGGAGTGCCGTGATTACCGTATGCCGGCCGTCTCCATGCCGTGTTATAATTACTCTTTGTCATAACACAGGCATAGTATTAGCTGTAGGAGGCACAGGTATAGTCTTGGCAAGGGTGTGTTGGAGGGACGGGTTTGTAACGGCGGGAAAGGCCGGTCGGGGCGCCGCTAGGCCTAAGGACCACGTGATAGGAATGGCAGGCTGTGAGCGGGCGAATCGCGAGGGTTGGCAGCCCTGGCGCCCTTCTGCCCCACGCCCACCACCACCACCGCCCATGTTGCCTTCACCCACCACCACCACCACAACCCATGGTCACCTATCATTATTACTGTTAACGTGTATAGGAGTTCATGAAATGCTGAGAAACTTGTGTATATTGGGAAGTGCGCTTTGCAGAGAGGCGAGAGGAGCGATTCACGAGGAGGGTCAGTGGCAGTATGGAAGAGAATGGGAGCAGGGTGGAGGCTGAGAAGGTCATGGGGGACTATTATGGAATGTTAGAGGCATGGAAGGTAGACTGAGGAAAGGTTGCTGGATAGTTACATGCAAAGCTCTTAACAAGGTGGTATGAAGGATAGAAAAGCTGTTTTGAGATAGATGTTGTCATGGGTCTGTGTGAAGGGTTGCAGTTTTATTAATTTGTTATCATTCTATACGCCATTTAGTAATTGAATGGTTATTGGCTTAGTAATTGAAATGAGCATAACTATTACCCTGGCTTTTGATGTAGAACCAGTCTTGTTATTGGTATACAGAGGAAGAATAATTAACAAGAGTATTACAAGATTAGTATTATAAGTTTGAACAACCATAACACTTGACCATTCCTTCCATGTCATATGCCAGTCATGCCACCACAGTCAACCCTCATATAGGAACTCTGAACAAGGGTGTATGAAGGTTATAAATTATTAGTCTTACAAGTTTGAACAACCATTACACTTGACCATTCCTTCCATGCCATATGCCAGTCATGCCACCACAGTCAAACCTCATATAGGAACTCGTATAGGAACTCTGAACAAGGGTGTGTGAAGGTTAGAAATTATTAGTATTACAAGTTTGAACAACCATAACACCATAACACTTGACCATTCCTTCCATGCCATATGCCAGTCATGCTACCACAGTCAACTCTCATATAGGAACATATAGTTACATATAACACTCTGAACAAGGGGGCATGAAGGATGGAGAAGATTAATATTACAAGTTTGAGCAACCATTACCACACTTGACCATTCCTTCTATGTCATATGCCAGTCATGCTACCACAGTCAACCCTCAGGAACTCTTGTCATGTGGTTACAAATCAAGATTGCAAATGACTAACCATCGTGGTGTGCGGGCCAATCACTGTGCCACACCCAAGTCATGGTAATAGCCTTGTGAGCAGCTATAAAGGAACTAGTCTGATGGAGCTTCACTTAATGATTCATGGAGACTAATCATAATGCTCTTAAAGTACTTCGATGGCTGCTCTAGCGTAAAGAATTATGATGTGATGGATTGTATTCATTTAGACAGTTTGATATCAATGCGGAGTCCATTGGGGGTCTCAAAAAGGAGTCTGGATAAATTCATGGATGGGGAAGAGAGGTGGATGTAGGTAGAGTTAAGTAACAGGAACTACCTCGTGTAAGTCTCACGGCCTCTTGTAGCTTCCTTATTGTCTTATGTTCTTATTATTATACCCTCGTGTTAGAGTTACATGATAGATACAGGTTTTGGATAGTCATTGCACTCTTGTTACCTTTTAGCCTCTGGAGATGTGGTGATAGAATAACCTTATCGTTATGTTGCATGTAAAGCTTATAAGAACATAAGAAAATAAGGAAGCTACAATTGGCCGTGAGATCTATACGAGGTAGTTCCTGTTACTGAACACTACCTACAGCCACCTTTCATCCCCATCCATGAATTTATCCAACCTCCCTTTAAAGCTTTCTAATGACTCTGCACTAACTACCTGTCTACTGAGTCCATTCCAATCGTTCACTACCCTATTTGTGAACCAGTTTTTTCCTATTTCTTTTTTAAATTACGCTTTTCCAGCTTGACTCCGTGACTTCTTGTTCTACGTCATGTTTTATTCTGGAGACTTCCTGAGCCTTTGTCATGAGTCATTGTAACATACAGTAAACCCTCTCTAATTCGAACTAATTGGGGGGAGACCTGGGTCGAATTAGCCGAAAGTCCGAATTATCCGATGGTTACCTCTAGCCCCTCCACACAATAAAAACTCACTCAAAGATGCCAAAACAGCACAGATTGTATTACTTGTACTCACCAAAACCATCGTATTTATACGATAATTATAAGTACACACACTTATAATACCACATGATAATAATAATAATAATACAAATACAAATTACAATAGAACATATACACATAAGAACTCATAAACCATCAATTTCTTACTACTTAAGGATTAGATTATACACCCACACATATTTTTCGCATGAGTGGCTCAATAGGGATTAATACTAATAATAATAATACTGAAAATACTAATACTGATCGTTGTATTGAAGTAATGATTAATCTAGCAATGCCTATCATATTTTTATGTCTTCTAGTAAGTTTTGTCTAATTTGTGATTTTTAAGGAATATCTGGAAGTATCATGTCATTGTGAATTGGCTGAAATAGGGACTTTTAATCATTGTAACTGAAAACTGACTCCAGATTCGTGTTCAGCATGCCCGAAAACTGCTAGGAACAAATTTTCAAGCAAATCTATTTTTCGAAAATATTGCAAATTTTGGAAGGGCAAAAATTTCCAATTTCCCTTGCAAAATTTCCAAGATTTTTTGAAAAATAAATTTGCTTGAAAATTTGTTCCTAGCAGTTTTCGGGCATGCTGAAACACGAATCTGGAGTCAATTTTCAGTTACAATGATTAAAAGTCCCTATTTCAGCCAATTCACCATGACATGATATTCCTTGATATTTGACATGATATCCAGATATTCCTTAAAAAGCACAAATAGACAAAACTTAATACAAGACAAAAAATATGATATGAATTGCTAGATTAATCATTACTTCAATACAATGATCAGTATTAGTATTTTCAGTATTAGTAATATTATAATTAATCCCTATTTGAGCCACCCATGCGATTGTCAAAGTATTTATAAAAACCTAGGAAAAATACAATAGCAATCCTGTGGGACTTTCAATGCCCTCCCATGACTCCTGTAGGATGCGTGAAGGAGCGAAGAGGCCTGTGAAGGACTCTGAAGGATTGTATACAAAGCGAAGGATACTTAAAAAAAATAGTTCTTCCTCCTCCCTTTCTCCTCCTCCTTCCTCCTCCTCTCCTCCCTTCCTGGCCATTAGTTAAGAAGAGTAATGCATGTAACGGACTACCTGGCAACTTGTCATTATAGTTCAAGCTTGAGGTAGGAACATAAATTAATTCATGAAACCTCTTCTTTCTATACAGTAAAATATCAAAAGTAATGAATGAAATAGACTGTTTGGCAACTTATTATAGTAAAAGTTGGAAATATAAATATAGATTAATTGAGGCCATGTCATTTTTATACTAGCACAATATCAAGAGCAAATTAAGGGTAGTGTTAAAATAGCCCTGTTTTATTTAGCTTGGCAAGGCAAAATAGAAACAGACTAGTACTTAACAATCTGTCATCCTAGTAAAGGTTGGAGGTATAAATATAAACTAACTCATGAGACCACTTCATTTATATACAGTAAGATATCAAGAGCAAAGGCTAGTAAATAGATCTGTTTTGGTAGCTTGCAAGGAAAAAGATACCTGAAATCTACCATCTATAAGTATGAGTATATACAATTACAGAGACACTTCATTTATATACAGTAAGATATCAAGAGCAAAGGGTAGTGTTAAAATAAGATCTGTTTTATTTAGCTTGGCAAGGCAAAATAGACTACCTAACAATCTGCCATCATAGTAAAGATTGGAGGTATAAATATAAACTAACTCATGAGACCACTTCATTTATATACAGTAATTGATATCAGAGACCAAAGCTAAGGGTAGTGTTAAAAAAAGACCGTTTTATTATTAGCTGCGAACAGGAGAAAGGCAGAAAACACCTAGTACAAACAATCTGTAGGATTCTGTAAAGTGGTTGGGGTAAGGTATTAATATTCAGAACTAACTCATGGAAATATTCATTGATTTATCTTTTTAAGTCATCTAAAGCACTCAACCACCCTTAGTGTTTAAAATTAAGATCTTTAGTTCTTCAATGGCTAAAATCATCTTCCTACAATTTTTGCCTCTGACAAATTGGATGTCCTTAATATAACTAACTCATCTCGACCACCTTCATTTTATAATGTAAGCCATTTTTACAGTTTCACCCCAAAGCATGGTAGTACTTTAAAATAAGATCAGTTTTATTTAGCTTGGCAACAACATTACCCCAAGATGAGACGGCCGGTTAATTTTTTTCCTCTAAAACACCTTATGTTGCTCGCGTTTAATATAGGCGTGTTTGGTACACTTGTTTTATCTTGGCACGCCTTTATCATGCTCCGTATAATGGGGAGTTTTCATTTTTTCTTTGAACACACCTTTTTGCTCCTTATTAAACCACCACTCATCACACACCTTTATTGTTTCTTTAAATTAATAGCCACTTTTTCACTTTGTTCATCTTTCCTTCTCAATCTTATTAAGCTCTGACACACATTCATTGCTCCTTTAATAAATAGTTACTTTTTTTCATCTCTGACACACCTTTATTGCTCCTTTAATTAATATAGCCACTTTTTCACTTTTTCATCTCTGACACACCTTTGTTGCTCCTTTAATAAATAGCCACTTTTTCACATTTTTTTTTAATCTCTGACACACCTTTGTTGCTCCTTTAATAAATAGCCACTTGTTCACTTTTTTCATCTCTGACACCTTTATTGCCCCCTTAATATAGCCACTTTTTCACTTTTTTTCATCTGACACACCTTTATTGCTCCTTTAATGAATAGCCACTTGTTCACTTTTTTCAACTTTTCCAAATAAACTAATTCATGAGACCACTTTTTTATATAGTCAGATATCCAAGTGGTGTGAAAATAGCCGCGTTTTATTTAGCTTGGCA
This sequence comes from Chionoecetes opilio, assembly GCA_016584305.1. Classification (NCBI taxonomy): domain Eukaryota; kingdom Metazoa; phylum Arthropoda; class Malacostraca; order Decapoda; family Majidae; genus Chionoecetes; species Chionoecetes opilio. The sequence goes on from JACEEZ010019177.1 coordinate 134,003, forward strand.
AGAGTAGAGAATAAAAACACAGCTATTCATCTCCAACACACTTAATTGTTCCTTTAATAAATAGCCACTTTTTCACTTTCTTCATCTTTCCCTCTGAATTATGTTTATTTTTAACACACTCAGCACACCTTTAAATACTTCTTATTAAATACCACTTATTCACATTTTCTTTTCTTTCTTTCACAATCCTATTCATCTCCAACACACTCAACAACACCATTCATTGCTCCTTTAATAAAAAAAAAATCTTCACTTTTTTCACAATCTTGTTCATTTCCAACACACCTTCATCGCTTCGTTATTAAATAGCCACTTATTCACTTTTTTTCTTTCTTTCACTCCTTCTCAACACTGTTCATTCTCCTTTAAAACTCATCAAATTTGTTCCATTTAAAAGTTTAAATAGCCACTTTTTCACTTTTTTTTCATCTTTCCCTCTCAATCCTGTTCATCTCTAAAACATCATCAATTGCTCCTTTAAAATAAATAGCCACTTTTTCACTTTTTTTCGTATTTCCCTCACAATCCTGTTCGAAATCACACCATCATTGCTTCTTTAATAAATAGCCAATAGCTTTTTCACTTTTTTCCATCAGATTCTTTCCCTCTCAATCCTGTTCATCTCATACACACCTTCATTGCTCCTTTATTTTATAGCCACATATTTAATTTTTTCATCAGATTCTTTCCCTCTCAATACTGTTCATCTATAACACACCTTCATTGCTCCTTTATTTCATCAAACTAACTTTCACAATCTTTACATCCAACGTAAAACAAAGTCAAGTGCTCCTATATCAAAAAACAGGTCAAGACATAGATCAAAAAAAAAGGTCAAGATCAAGCTAAAAAAAAGGGTCAAGATCAAGCTAAAAAAAGTCAAGATCAAGCTAAAAAAAAGGTCAAGATCAAGCTAAAAAAAGGTCAAGATCAAGCTAAAAAAAAAGGTCAAGATTAAGCTAAAAAAAAGGTCAAGATCAAGCTAAAAAAAGGTCAAGATCAAGCTAAAAAAAAGTCAAATCAAGCTAAAAAAGTCAAGACCAAACTAAAAAAGTCAAAATCAAACTAAAAAAAACAAGATCAAAGTTAATACAAAGAAAACTGAACAGAAATAAATCATACTAGAAAACTTATCTTATTTAATCTCTCTAAAAAACACCTCTAATCCTAGCTACTAATAAATCCTAACACAATAATATCACAAACACACAAACCACAAAAAAATTAATCTACAGACACTTTTTCATTGTCATTTGTGTGGCTGAGCTTACCTATGCTTCACCCTTTACCCTTTACCCTTTTTTGCCCTTTTTTGCCCTTTTTTACACCTTTACCTTTTGAGAAATTAGGAAAAACACTTGCCTTAATATTTGTCATGTAGTACTTATCCAAATAAATGATCCGTTTATTTCAAGTTGGCCGTTCATAGGCTCAGTTTATTTGAGTTTGGCCGTGACAAGGGTGTTTGTTTAGGCTAGAGACGGTAGGGCAAGATATGGGATTAAGCTTGTTTAAAAATAGGCTTGTTTAAATTTGTTGATAAGTTAGAAGTTACTCAATGGCAAGTCATTCATAAGTTTATTTCAAGCTGGCTGATTGGAGGACTTTGTTTATTCCAAGTAGAAATAGTTTCAGTTCCAAGTATTACATTACATTTAGTTTATTGCAGGAAAGATTACAACTTGAAAGATACATGAGTAGCTTTTAGGATTTCATGGTTAGGTTAGGTTAGGTTAGGATAGGTTTTAGGATTTCATGGATTAGGTTAGGTTAGGTTGGGTTAGGTTAGATTAGGATAGGTTTTAGGATTTCATGGATTAGTTTAGGTTAGGTTAGGATAGGTTTTAGGATTTCATGGATTAGTTTAGGTTAGGTTGGGTTAGGTTAGGTTAGGATAGCTTTTAGGATTTCATGGATTAGTTTAGGATATTTATTCATGGATATTTATTTCATGGATTAGGTATTTTTTAGCATACAGAAAAATAATTGATGCTTGTTTGTTGTTTTCATGCAGCCACAGCATTGAGTGAGTGCATTAAGGTGGTGACAGACTTTATGTTGCCCTGTTGAGAGTGACAAGTTTTGAAGCATGCAGTAGGGGTATCATAGCTTTTGATTGTCTTTTGAGGTAACATAAATTTAAAGGCATACTGTAAATGGTTGAAAGATTTAACATGGGTTTGCGATGAAGAGTAGCATTAAAGTATGTGCAAGATTATCAAAGCATTTCTTAAAGATTGGTTTTAGATGGCAGTTCTGAATCTTCAAGTAAAATTTCAGGAGTACAATTTTTTTTTGTTGCATAAAGGTATAATTATTTTGGGCATGGATTAAGATGATTTATTTATCTCTTTTTCTGTCACTTTATGTGTGTCTGCAGCAACCCTTCCTATGTGTTGTTCAGCATGTTGTTGGTTTGAATAACTCAGCAGACTACTTGCATTTTCCCTTTGTTCATCTTTCCCTCTCAATCTTATTAATCTCTGACACACCTTCATTGCTCCTTTAATAACCACTTGTTCACTTTTTTTCATCTCTGACACACCTTTATTGCTCCTTTAATAAATAGCCACTTTTTCACTTTTTTTCATCTCTGACACACCTTTATTGCTCCTTTAATAAACAGCCACTTTTTCACTTTTTTTCATCTCTGACACACCTTTATTGCTCCTTTATTATATAGCCACTTTTTCACTTTTTTTCATCTCTGACACACCTTTGTTGCTCCTTTAATAACAGCCACTTTTTCACTTTTTTTCATCTCTGACACACCTTTATTGCTCCTTTAATATATAGCCACTTTTTCACTTTTTTTTCATCTCTGACACACCTTTATTGCTCCTTTAATTATAGCATTGTTCACTTTTCATTGCTGACACACCTCATGCTCCTTTAATTAAATAGCCATTTTTCACTTTTTTTCATCTCGACACACTTTATTGCTCCTTTAATAAACAGCCACTTGTTCACTTTTTCATCTTGACACACTTATTCTCCTTTAATAAACGCACTTTTTCACTTTTTTTCATCTCTGACACACCTTTATTGCTCCTTTAATGTATAGCCACTTTTTCACTTATTTCAACTTTTCCAAATAAACTACTTCATGAGACCACTTTTTTTATATAGTCAGATATCCAAGTAGTGTGAAAATAGCCGCGTTTTATTTAGCTTGGCAAGAGTAGAGAATAAAAACACAGCAACTCATCTCCAACACACTTAATTTTTCCTTTAATAAATAGCCACTTTTTCACTTATTTCAACTTTTCCAAATAAACTACTTCATGAGACCACTTTTTTTTTATATAGCAAGATATCCAAGTAGTGTGAAAATAGCCGCGTTTTATTTAGCTTGGCAGATTATAAGAGCGCTGAAACTCTTTGAAGCATTAGTTTCTTTTATAATTGCAGTATATTAGCACTAGCAACACCAGTAGTAGTAGTGGTAATAGTAATGGGTATCAACGGGACTTGAACCACATTATATATAGTGTGACCTGCCACAATTATTTTTTTAAGAACTATAATCTAAAGAATTGCTAATATTCTTTAACTTATTGAATCTATTAGAAACGGACAGGAAAACTGACTCCAGAAATTTTTGAAATGTTCTTATGGGTAACATAGTAAGATAGTTTTTCTAATTCTATGATCCTTATAATGCTTCTAACTTTCCTTTCTTCCTCTTCTTTTCCTGAGCTTCCATCATTATCATCTCCTCCTTCCCTTCTTCCTCTTCTTTTCCTGAGCTTCCATCATTATCATCTCCTCCTTCCCTTCTTCCTCTTCTTTTCCTGAGCTTCCATCATTATCATCTCCTCCTCCTTCCCTCCTCCTCTTCTTTTCCTGAGCTTCCATCATTATCATCTCCTCCTCCTTCCCTTCTTCCTCTTCTTTTCCTGAGCTTCCATCATCATCATCTCCTCCTCCCCTTCTTCCTCTTCTTTTCCTGAGCTTCCATCATTATCATCTCCTCCTCCTTCCCTTCTTCCTCTTCTTTTCCTGAGCTTCCATCATTATCATCTCCTCCTTCCCTTCTCCTCTTCTTTTCCGAGCTTCCATCATTATCTCTCCTCCTCCTTCCTTCTTCCTCTTTTCCTGAGCTTCCATCATTATCATCTCCTCCTCCTTCCCTTCCTCCTCTTCTTTTCCCGAGCTTCCATCATTATCATCTCCTCCTCCTCCTTCCCTTCTTCCTCTTCTTTTCCTGAGCTTCCATCATTATCATCTCCTCCTCCTTCCCTTCCTCCTCTTCTTTTCCTGAGTTCCATCATTATCATCTCCTCCTTCCCTTCTTCCTCTTCTTTTCCTGAGCTTCCATCATTATCATCTCCTCTCCTCCTTCCCTTCCTCCTCTTCTTTTCCTGAGCTTCCATCATTATCATCTCCTCCTCTTCCCTTCCTCCTCTTCTTTTCCTGAGCTTCCATCATTATCATTCCTCCTTCCCTTCTTCCTCTTCTTTTCCTGAGCTTCCATCATTATCATCTCCTCCTTCCCTTCTTCCTCTTCTTTTCCTGAGCTTCCATCATTATCATCTCCTCCTCCTTCCCTTCCTCCTGCCACTACCACCTCTACTGAAATGTACTTATAGGCACTCACACTGTCATAGATACCACTACTGTTGTTACTGGACCTACCACCTCTACTAACTACCACTCCAGATATCACCACTAAAAAACTACTACTCTGTCACTAGCTCCTATTATAACCACCATCATCACCACATACATTACCTCTATTACATACACTCACACTGTCATAGATACCACTACTGTTGCTACTGGACCTACCACCTCTACTAACTACCACTCCAGATATCACCACTAAAACTACTACTACTGTCACTAGCTCCTATTATAACCACCATCATCACCACATACATTACCTCTATTACATACACTCACACTGTCATAGATACCACTACTGTTGCTACTGGACCTACCACCTTTACTAACTACCACTTCAGATATCACCACTAAAACTACTACTACTGTCACTAGCTCCTATTATAACCACTATCATCACCACATACATTACCTCTATTACATACACTCACACTGTCACAGATACCACTACTGTTGCTACTGGACCTACCACCTCTACTAACTACCACTTCAGATATCACCACTAAAACTACTACTACTGTCACTAGCTCTTATTATAACCACCATCATCACCACATACATTACCTCTATTACATACACTCACACTGTCACAGATACCACTACTGCTGCTACCAATACTATTCATTCATTCATTAGAGGGGATAGGCAGTTGGGGGGAGAAGAAGAATTAGGAAAAAGTTAAAAGTAAAGGAAAAAATGAAATATATCCATTACTATTACTGTTGCTACTGGTCCTACTACTACTACCACTACTACTAACTACCACTTCAAAATATCACCACTAAAATTACTACCTACTACTACTACTACTACTACTACTACTACTACTACTACTACTACTACTACTACTAACTCCATTTCTACAAATACCCACTTAAAATTACACCACAAAACTACTACTACTACTACTACTACTAACTACCACTTCAAAATATCACCACTAAAACTACTACTACTACTACTACAGTCACTAGCTCCTATTATAACCACAACCTACATTACCTACCCCTTTAACAATAAGAAAAAATACCATTCTTATAGTTCACTTGACTACTACTACTACTACTACTACTACTACTACTACTTAAAATATCACCATTAAAACTATTACTACTACTACTACTTAGAATATCACTACTACTACTACTACTACTACTACTACTACTACTACTACTACTACTTGAAATATCACCACTAAAACTACTACTACTACTACTACTTAGACTACTACTACTACTACTACTACTACTACTACTACTACTACTACTACTACTACTACTACTACTACTAACTACCACTTAAAATATCACCACTAAAACTACTACTACTACTACTACTACTACTCTACTACTACTACTACTACTACTACTAC
>JACEEZ010019177.1:152500-155000 GCA_016584305.1 Chionoecetes opilio
AGTTTTTTTTTGTGCGTGTGTGTGTTTGTGTGTTTCAGGAAGAGAGGCATTTCCTCTGTGTGTGTGTGTTGTGTGTGTGTGTGTGTGTGGTGTTTTGTGTGTGTGTTGTGTGTGTGTGTGTGTGTGTGTTTTGTGGTGTGTGTGTGTGTGTTTGGTGTGTGGGGTGTGTGTGTGTGTGTGTGTGGTGTGTGTGTGGTGTGTTTTATTAGCTGAGATATATCAAAGGTGGTGACGTAATTTGCGACTGTACGTACACAGATAACCCCCCCCCCCCCTTCACCTCCCTCCAACATCCTACCCCACCCAAACACCTCCACAGTTTTCACAATCACCTACCTCCTCCCCCTCCTCCCTCCCTCCTCCTCCTCCCCCCCTCCTCCCCTCCTTCCTCCTCCCCCCCTCCTCCTTCCCCTCTCTTTTCTTCCTTCTACACATTCTTCCTGTTTTTTTATATCTTTTTCTTATTGTTTCCATTGTAGTTGTTCCCTTCTTTTCTTTCCCCTGCTTTTGTATATTCCTTCCCCTTCCTTTTATCGATGTTGTATTTTTTTTCATTTTTGGATGAGTGAAAAAAAGTTTAAAAAAAAAAAAGAGAGAGAGGGGGAAGAGAAGAGAGGAGAGGAGAGAGAGGGGAGAGGGGGAGAGGAGAGAGAAAAGAGAGAGAAAAAGGGGGGGGGGGGGGTAAAGTTTAAACAACCCCCTCCCACTCGCCACTATAAATTTTTAACTTACCCCCCCATCACCACCACCATCACTACCACACCACCCCCAAACCCCACCACCACCACCACCCCCACCCCACTACTACCCCCCACTACCACACAATCACCCTACCACCACCCCCCCTCACTACTACCCCCCCCCCACTATCACCATCACCATACCCAACCACCATCACCACCATACTATCATTACATAACCACCACCACCATCACTACTACCCCACCACTATCCCACACCACTACCACCACCCCCATCACCCCCCTTTACTACACTCCATCACCACTACCACCCCCAAACCCAAATCACTCTACCCCCACCACTTCCCCTCACCCTACCACACCCCATCACCACCACTATATCCCCCCCCCCACCACCACCACTACTATCACCACCCCCCACCACCACCCCCACCACTACTATCCCCCACCACCAATACTTCACCACACCACCACCACCACCACCACACCACCACTACCACCACCACTAAACCACCACCATCCCCACCCCCACCCCCACCACACTACACCCCCCCTACCACTCCCATCACCATACCACCACCACCACCACCACCACCACCACCACCACCATCACCATCACCATACCACCCCATCCCCACCACCACCACCACCACACCATCACCACCACCACCCACTACTTAACACCAAAACACTGTTACCCCTTAAAATTTGTTATACTTTTACCCAGAAAGTGTTGTGGTGTTTGTTTGTGTGTTTGTGCGCCCTTCCTCTGTTTTTTGTCTATTTTTCCGTTTCCAACCTCTCTCCCCCTCCTCTCTCTCTTCTCTCCTCTCTTCTCCTCTCTCTCATCGCACGGTTTTTTCATGATTTCCTCCCACCCTGGCCGTTTTTTCCCCCCTCTCTCTCTCCCTCCTTCCCTCCTCCTCTCTCCCCCTCCTCTTCCCCTGCCCTCCCCCCCCTCTTCTTCCCTCTCCCCTAAAAAAGTCAATTACTTGGTACGTAGGCGGGGGCTTACTCCAGCTTGTTCCTCCTCCTCCTCCTCTTCCTCCTCCTCTTCTCACCTCCTCTTCCTCCTCCTCCTTTCCCTCCCCTCTTCCTTGCTATGACCTTCTTTTCCATTGTCTTCTTACCCCTAGTTTCGCTGGGACCTCCTCCTCCTCCTCCTCCTCCTCCTCCTCCTCCCCCTCCTCCTCTTCCTCCTCCTCCTCCTCCTCCTCCTCCTCCTCCTCCTTCATCTCCTTCTATTCCTCTTCCTCCTTTTTTCTCCTTCCCTCCTCCTCCCCCTCCTCTCCTACTCCCCTCCTTCTCTCCCCCCTTTTCCCTCTTCTTCTCTTGTTTTTCCAATTCTTGCAATATTTTCACTTACCCTTTCAATCCTACATCCATATTTTATTTAAGTGTTTCTCTGTTTTGCTTCCTCTTCTTTCCTCTTCCTCCTCCTTATCATCATCATCATCTTCCTCCTCCTCCTCCTCCTCCTCCTCCTCCTCCTCCTTATGTAAGTGGAAGATAGGCCTAAACAACCTTGTGAGAGTAGCAAAGGTCACACGATGGGAGGCCTAAAGGCAATCTCAAGACTTGTGTGGAGGCTATTCTCCCTCACTCATCTCCACTACACCAGTCATCTCCTGGCCTTTCCCCGTCTCTGTTAGCTCTAGTCTCCTCCTCCTCCTCCTCCTCTTCCTCCTCCTCCTCCTCCTCCCCCGCCTCCTCCTTTCCCCCTCCTCCTCCTCAGATTGGAGTGTAAATGGCTAAAAATTCAATTCCCAAAATGTAAAAAATGCATATAGGCAACATAA
>JACEEZ010019177.1:157500-160000 GCA_016584305.1 Chionoecetes opilio
ACATGGGGCTACAATTGGTAAGGAGGTTGATGAAGGCATAAAGTGGCAGAAGCTAAAGATGTCCCCTGTCCCGGGGACATCTATCCGAAAGCTATGCCTTGTAAGATAATAACTAAGTAGTAAGTAAGTACACAGTGTTACAGGCTGAGGGTCACTTTTCGTCATAGGCACTTGTCAGGAGCACTATTGACACGTACACTGTCTGTCACTGTGTCTACTAAGTGTCAATGTGTGTCACTATGTGTGTGTCACGGTGTGTCAATAATGACACGACACTATCACGCCTTACGGTCACTAAGGCGGATGTAAGCGGCGCCATCTGTGGGCCGCCACCTTCACCTGCTGGGTGTTCATGGCCACGACATCCACCTCAACCGTGAAGGCGTTCCACAGTGTTGCCGTGGCCCAAGTAAAGGCTCGCTGTCCCGTCACGGTGTGGGTCCTCGGGGCCTCGAGGAGATCACCTGACACTACCGTCCTCGTAGCGCGCACAGACCTCCTCCATGGGACCCGAAGTCCTACAAGGTGGGAAGAGTGTAGCACCTGGGCCTTGTGCAACACTGTGAGGGCACCGACTCTCCTCCGGTGCCCCAGACTGTCAAGCTGGGAGCGGGGATCATCCCGCCACTGCTCCTGCTGTAGTCGTTGTTGTTGTTGTTGCTGGTGTTGTTGGAGCTGCAGCTGATGTTGTTGTCGTCGCTGCTGCTGCCGCCGCCACTGTTGCCTCGGGCCGAGCTTCCATGCGATGTTGGTCGGCGGTTGGGTGTATGAGGCGCTCAGCACGTCTCTGCACTTTGTCCAGCAGTGACAGGTGGCACTGGGCACTACTCATCCACGTGAGAGGACTATACTCCATGACGGGCCTCACTTGGGCCTTGTACAGCCGCATGAGGCCATCAGCGTCGAGCAGGTGCCTTACTCGGCGCAGGAGAGTCACCCTCAGTGAGGCTCGACGCGTCACTGTCTCCAGGTGGCGGTCAAAGCTGAGCCTGGAGTCAACCTCCACCCCCAGGATGTTGATGGAGTCCTTGATGGCAAGGGTATCGTCCCCAAACTTCAGCTTCCCCTCGAGAAGCCTGGAGTCCTCTCTCTCTCTCTCTCTCTCTCTCTCTCTCTCTCTCTCTCTCTCTCTCTCTCTCTCTCTCTCTCTCTCTCTCTCTCTCTCTCTCTCTCTCTCTCTCTCTCTCTCTCTCTCTCTCTCTCTCTCTCTCATACCATTATTATTATTGTAGTAAAGGTAATAATAGTAGTCTGAAAAATTATTAAAAGCTCTACAGTTCTAAAAGGTCTAAAAATAGCAATGTGTGACTGTGTGTGTGTGTGTGTGTGTGTGTGTGTGTGTGTGTGTGTCTCTGTGTGTGTGTGTGTATTCATCTAATTGTATTCATCTAGTTGTATTTTACAGGGCCAGAGCAACGCTCGTATGGCCCCGTCTCCATATCAACATTTATTTTTCTCATTCATCTTTAGTGTTAGCCGAAGCCACCACCCCGGGAGGCGGGTCACAAACCCCCGGCTAACACCCGGTACCCAATCACTGCTGGGTGGACAGGGGCTCGGGTTTTAAGAAGACCGCCCGTCTGTCTTCGCTCCGCCCGGGGATCGAACCCGGGACTTCTAGGTTGTGAGCCGAGCGTGCTAACCCTTACACTACGGAGTTCCCGTTTGTGTGTGTGTGTGTGTGTGTGAGACTGTGTGTGTGGATGCGATTGGAGGTGAGCAAGGCAGCATCAGGTAGTGTGGTGTTAATGAAGGCAAGGATCGGGTACCATGAGCATGCACTTAGTAATTACGGCAACGGTAATTAGCGAGGAACAGGTAATTAAGGAGGGGGAGGGGGAGGAAAAGATGAGAGTTGTTGTGTATGTATGTAGGAATAGGAGGAGGAAGACAAGGATATGGAGGAGGAGGAGGAGGAGGAAGAAGAAGACGAGGATATGGAAGAGGAGGAGGAGGAAGAAGAAGAGGAGGAAGAAGAGGAGAAAAAGATGGAACTTATTTAAATATGTATGTAGGAAGAGGAGGAGGTAGACGGGGATATGAAGGAGGAGGAGGAAGAAGAAGAAGAAGAAGAAGAAGAAGAGGAGGAGGATGCAGAAAAAATATATATAAATCTTATAAGGATATTTGTAAAGGGAAGACATAATAACAGAACAAAAGAAGGAGAAGGAAGACGAGGAGGAGGAGGAGGAGGAGGAGGAGGAGGAGGAGAAGAGGAAGAGGAAGAAGAAGAAGAAGAAGAATTAGTGTAAAGAAGCAGTAAAAATAATAGATATTGGAAGACTTGTAATAACACTTGAAACAAAAGGAGGAGGAGGAAGAGGAGAACGAAGAAGAAGAAGAGGAGGAGGAGGAGGAGGAAGAAGAATGAGGAGAAGAAGAAGAAAAATGAGGAGAACGAAGAAGAAGAAGAGCAGGGGGAGGAGGAGGAGGAGGAGGAGGAAGAAGAAGAGGAAGAGGAAGAGGAGGAGAACGAAGAAGAAGAAGAGGAGGAGGAAGA